>CAIGRL010029798.1:0-11376 GCA_903798325.1 Fraxinus xanthoxyloides
TTTTTTTTTTTTTAAAATTTTTAGGAAATAATTTGTTGAAGAGATAATTATAGATAAGTTTCTCTCATCCCTAGCAGCATAAGCTGTCATTTATGTTCAACAAGGGTTCAAGTCTTACTGCCAAGCGTTTATGTCAATCCTTTAACCGGAGGGGGGTTTGATGGATGTATAAATAATGAATTAATTAATTCATATTTATCCTTTTAGATGAGCTAGTAATTAAATGTACAATATAATCATATATTTCAAACTCTTGCATGGTGAAATCATCATTGTTTAGTCTATGTCTTTTCAATTTCTGCTTCCATTTGGATCTTCCATTTGCAATCCCAAAATATGGATCTTCCATTTGTAATTTGATCTTATGTACATTGTTATTCTCTTTTGGAGTTCGACAATCAGCTTTATGTATTTTTGATACATGTTATAAGTTCTCTATTTTGCAGGTTCGCATGTGGCAGCGAGATTCAAGGGATAGGACAATATTGCAACCTACCCCAGCTGCAGCTATTGATGTTAGTTACCATTGTTTGAGCATTGTGCTTTTTCTTATTGTATATAGCCCTTGTTTTATTCCCATTTTTTCCAAAATATATTTTTGTTTCTCTTTTTTTCAACCACATATTCTCCTTCGATCTACTATTCCAAAATTCATTCTTAACATTTTAATGGGGCTCAAACATGCTCATAATATAAGATATCCTAATACCATTTGCNCATGTGGCAGCGAGATTCAAGGGATAGGACAATATTGCAACCTACCCCAGCTGCAGCTATTGATGTTAGTTAACATTGTTTGAGCATTGTGCTTTTTCTTATTGTATATAGCCCTTGTTTTATTCCCATTTTTTCCAAAATATATTTTTGTTTCTCTTTTTTTCAACCACATATTCTCCTTCGATCTACTATTCCAAAATTCATTCTTAACATTTTAATGGGGCTCAAACATGCTCATAATATAAGATATCCTAATACCATTTGCTCCATGAACTGTATGTACGAGTTGTCAATGGATGTGATATAATAATCCTACCACTCACCTGTGGAATTGCTGCTGACTGCCTTCTATTTTTTCCTATTTGATCATTGATGCAGATGTTGCCTTCTTCTGCCTACTTAGATAATCCATCCACAAGTTTTGCTGCGAAGTTTGTGCATACCTCATTAAACAAAAATCGGTGTTCAATCAATCGAGTTTTGGTGAGTTGATTCAAAGACTTTGTCATCTTACTTCTCTTTGTGCCTGTCTCTTTGGTTCTGTGTGTGTGTCTTTGCATCTGCATACATAAAGACTCACATCGTACACTATTTCGCCTTATAACCTATGAGGTGATTTCTATCAGTTTGTTTTATGCGCCTCCTTGTTTTCATCTGCAATTGTATGTCTACATTATTATTATTACCTCTGTCCCATAAAGATAGGTTTGTTTCTATGTTCACGCATTAAGAAAATGTAATTAATATAGTTGAAAATATATTATTTTCTTACATTTTTCCTAATATACCCCTACATTTAGTAATTGTTTAAATAAGGTTAATTTATATTTGTTGATAACAAGGTACATTATGCCCTTGTTTGGGTTTAAATCAAATATTAGGGAAAATGTATTTTGGAATAATTATTTTTTGAAGAATATGTGGTTAAAAAAGAAGGAAAAGTTTTGGATTTATATGAAATATTATTTTATTGGAGAATGTGTGATTGGAAAGAAAGAAAGAAAGATGCATTTCGAATATAATGGAGCTCAAACAGGGGCTAAATGGGGAAATATTAAACAACTAAAAAATATTTATACTTTCAACAAGGAAAGTGGTCTATAATTTGGGATTGACGAAAAAAGAAATCAAGCCTATTTTCATGGGACGGAGGTAATACTTTTTATTCTTTCCTAAGAGGATTTCTATTTCTTCTCAATTTTGATTTGTAAAAAGTTTTTGCTTTCCAACATTAATTTTGAAGGTAGCTGGTAGCCTCATGCTGTTTTCCTTAGCTGCATTATGATAGAAGAAGATTTCTAGCTTCACCAAGGGTGTCTTGACACATATTCTAGAAGATATCCTTGTGGCGTGTTACCTATCTTTATTGTTGTGCATTTAACCCCAAAAGTTAGAACATGACATAAAGTAGGGGATCAATCTTTCACCGAAAATATTGTAGGATGTGCTTTCAACCTGAAATGTCATGGATAGGGGAATAAGGGGAGGCCGAATCTGTTATATAATTTAGTAGTTGCTTTTTAATTTTCTTGGTCAGTTTTTCCTTGATATCTTGGTTTAAAGCTTAATATCCAATATCATTTTTCCAAGTTTAGATATTTTTGCTCAAGAAATCGATAACTTTTATGTTCAGGTTTATTTTTTACGGAGTGAAAATTGATCAGTTGAAATCGCGGTACTATCATTTTTGATATTCTATGTTAAAAAAAGGCTGATATATTAGGAAATTTTTGAAAGGAAGTGTTTTGGGTTGTCTGGTTGCGGAGCCATTGCACACTCTGGAATTGTGAGATTATTTCTAATACAATTGCTTTTCCAGTTTTTTTTTTCTAAACCTTCATAATTAAGCATCGTTTCCGCATTCCAATAATCCAAGTTAAACCATTAACCCAATTCAACTCCATTTCATCAAAACCCCAAGCTTCCAATTGCAATAGCCAAATCCCATTCAATCACCGTTACCCAGCTGCTTATTCTGTCCTTCAGTGGATAATAGATCCCTCGTTTTGCAGCGGTCGGCCCTTTGCTTTGCTACTGAACAGAAACCTCAACGATGCACTGAGAATTTGATTGGAGAAGACAAAAATGAGAGAAGTCGCCTTTGACAGATTCTAATCATCTGAAGGTATTTACAAAGTGATATATGGAATCCCTAAATGACAATGGATCATCCTACACAATTTATAGGCATACAGACTTGTTAAAATAACCAACTAATACTACAGAATTTCAATAATGCCACTACGATTTGGCAAAAGCCTGGCAGTGATGTGGCATGACGTCAAGACTCAATGTGGTCCTCGACTCCTCTTCTTCAACACCATTCAAACTTTGGAGACCCCGATGGCTGTTTCTAAATGCACCTTACAAAGATTATAAACCACAGTATTCCAGCCTTCTGTATAGACATAAAATCACACCTTAAACTGAATTAATAGTGTCATCATCATTATGTGCATGGTTAACTGATCTTCCCTTGGGAACAATGATCCGTGCAAATATATTTGGGTTGCTGATTCAAGTGTTCAAACTATTTTGGCATTTGACTGTTCAGGAAGCTGTGTCGTTAAGAATATGAAATACAATATCAGGATATTTTATCCTCCATTCCTTGCATGTTCTAGATTTTGCTTTAGCAAGTGATGGAAAATCTCTGTGGGCTGCAGGACAGACATTATATTAGTATAAAGCTTGTCATTAATTCATGATTCTCCTTATTTGTAATCATCATGGCATTAGGATTTGATTATGGTTCAATCCAAGAAAATTCCGCATTAAGTCCTCTCACTGGATCCGATACCTGGCTCAACCCTGCTTGTATCATTAGTTCAAAGTGACGTCTGGGACTCCTTATGAATTATAATGTGCCTGATACTTTGATAATAAGTTTGGAGTTATATGCTTTATTTTAATATCTTTCTCTTTTTGTACATTGAAACCTAAATATCCACATCTTGGATGCTTTTGAGGAGTGTAGTGATTGCAGGATTTGCTAAGCTTAAAATATTGTAAGTGAGTAAGTTTACTTTAAAATAAATTTCTTCTTTGTCAAAGTTGGAAGTACATAGGTTATTTATTTAGAAAAAAATAATCCTTACCTTCATGTCAAATAGCATTTATACACATAACCAAAAAGTAATTATCCAAACATGTTTGGTGACAAAAATTTACTTGAATGTTAGTTTGACTTTTATTTAAGCTTAGCCAAACATCCGCAAATTTTTACTTTCACAGTAACTTGTTTGGATTTTAAATTTCTTGACAGTGGACTCCCAGTGGGAGACGTCTTATTACTGGATCTCAAAGTGGGGAATTCACACTATGGAATGGACAGTCATTTAATTTTGAAATGATATTACAGGTATGCAATTTACAGATTGTTGTTTCTTGTTATTCGATGATAATAGATATTCATGGGAGCTTTACTTAATGTACAGGCTCATGAACAAGCTGTTAGATCTATGGTATGGAGTTACAATGAGAACTGGATGGTTACTGGGGATGATGGTGGCTCCATAAAGTAATTTTATGTCCAGAATTTATTTTAAGAAGTCCTCCTTTTGATTTTGTTGGCTAAACAATGATGTTTACGTGGTTGCAGGTATTGGCAAAATAATATGAACAATGTGAAAGCCAATAAATCTGCACACCGAGAGTCAGTCCGTGGCTTAAGGTTATTGTTCACTTTTCAAAGGCAGTTATTTGATAATGATTCTCTCCTTTTCTGTTTCTATTTGTTTCCGTAATCATTAAAAGGAGATTCACGATTAGCAGCCATACCAGGCCAGAACTACAAGCTGGCTTGACTCAGGAATAATTTTTTTTTGACTTTTTTGTATTTTTTATTGCAATACTTCTTACTTCAAATTTATTTTCTTAAACAGCTTCTGCAGGACAGATTTGAAGTTCTGCTCCTGTTCTGATGACACTACTGTGAAAGTATGGGACTTTGCCAGGTGCCAAGAGGAGAGCTCATTGTCTGGTAATGTCCTCGTATTTTTAAAATTGTCTGGAAATGTCGTCATATTTTTTAACACATTTAAGAATGAATTTTGCGGTCCCAGATAGGTTAGCTCTGTGCTCTAAAAATATCTGGACTTTTTGAGAGAAAAGGATAAACACCCAGTTTCCAAACCAGTATTAGGAAACTGACAAATTTAATTTCGAAATTTATCTTCCTTGGATGATTGAACTAAGCAACAAGAATTAAGTGGGACTTCATTCCTTATTTAAAATGCTGGTATTTTACTCAAATATATACAACGCATGTTATTCTTCTGCCTAGTGTCCTGGCAGACTAGCAAATTATATGTTGATTTATAGCATGTTTTGCCAAGCTTATAAGGTGTTTGTAAGCTTAGCAACATATGCTCTTGGTGTTGTCTACTTTTGTGGCAAATTTTCGAAGTGTGCAGATACGAGGGTACTTAACATTTTTGTCTTCCCATGTTCCGCATAACCTTTTTTTTTTATTTTCTCCAATTTCTTTCTGTTTTTGAGTTTTTCTTTTTGTCAGTGTGTGTTCCCTACAAATAATGGTCTTTATTTTTTTAAATACCATATACGAGTTAAATAAGAAGCATAATAAGTATCTTGCTATAAAGAACATTGTTAACATTTGCTTGAATATAGTCTGATGACAATTGTTTTCCTCTTGAAATTCTGAATTTGCATAAAATGAAGATTATGCTTTCAATTGATGAATATTTATTCGTTTTTTCTGGAATTACCATCATTGATGTTGATCTTATGAGGTTTTACCCTTTTTGTAAAATCTGCTACCTATTCAGGATATTTAGTGATATATGGAACTCGAAATAATGTATAAAGTTGTTTTTAACTACTTTTGGAGGGGTGACATGTATGACTATCAGATCTATGCGTGTTAATGCATGCGCTAGATAACCTAAGAATATTCTTTTGTGTCGATTGAACCCAGGCAGGCCATGGTTGGGATGTAAAATGCGTCGACTGGCATCCAACCAAGTCCTTATTGGTCTCTGGTGCGTGCTATTATCATTTATGTTAACCGCTGTCGAATTTTTTCAGTTTTTTCAATTGTTATTAACTTGTTAATGGGCTTTTCTCAGGTGGTAAAGACAACCTTGTCAAACTCTGGGATGCTAAGTCGGGGAAAGAGCTCTGCTCATTGTCAGTAAACTTCCTTTTATCCCTTCGATATTTAAATTACACTTAATTCTTATAGCTGGGTTTAGTAGTATTCTTGTTTTGCAGTCATGGGCACAAGAATACAGTTCTTTGCACGACATGGAATCAAAATGGTAACTGGGTTTTAACTGCTTCAAAGGATCAAATTATCAAGGTGGGCCTTCTCTTTCTTTACTGCTAAATTATCTTTCATTTTTCAAGGGTGGGGTCACCCTCGTCTTATCCTCTATCCTTGACTAGCACTTCAAAAAGAAACCAAGCTGAAAGGAAATGGAATAAAATAGCTATGTGTTTCTTTTTATCTCCAGCTTTATGATATAAGGGCAATGAAGGAGCTTGAGTCTTTCCGTGGACATAGGAAGGATGTCACTGGTAAGGAAGCGCATCTCTTTCATAAGAACTGTCTTATATTCACTGGAGACTGCATGCAACTGTGGACTTTTTCTTTTTCTTTCTCAAGACTGCTAGCGTTTATTTGCTAAGTTATTATCCATTCCAACATGGGCCCTTGAGATCTACGTATATGAATTCCAGAAGTCCAATCATTTGAGCTGTTGCATTCGGGTCTTTCAGTCGTATGAGCATAACAGGTTAGAGAAGGGAGGCGTGGACCAAAATTAACAGGGTTTGTTGTGGTTGCTAAGGATCTAGTTGTTGTTGATCTTCTAATAAATGTTGCAATTAACCCGATTGAATGGTGAAAAATGATTCAACACAACTGACCCAAATTTATTGAGAATAAGACTTAGTTTGTTGTTATGATCGCATGGATATAATTCATACTAGGCCAAAGTACACTCCAGATAATTGTGTGTCATCAAAATGACGCTTATCTGAAATGTTGAGAAAGAGAGAGTGATGCTTTGACCAATAAAATGAGTAGCTTCTAAATTTAAAGCATTTGGTGGTTTATTATGCTGCTTTATTGCGAGTATTCTTCATTGGTCATTGAAATAACTTCGCTTCAAATTTATACTTTCTCGTTGTTTTTTTGTTGTAATGTATAGCGTATGTGACTCTTACTAACTCGTGCACAAAAGCTCTCTTTTTTCTTGTTTCATTCTTTAGGATACTCATATTGCATTTATTTGTTCACTGTAATAGCACTGGCTTGGCACCCATTTCATGAAGAATACTTTGTTAGTGGGAGTTTTGACGGATCAATTTTCCACTGGCTAGTTGGGTAAATTCTTTGCTTTGTTCCTGGAAATTTCACCAGTTACATTACATTGTCAAATTTCAAATTGAGTATGTCAAGTGTGTCAATCGTGGTTTGTTTTCATATTTTTAATTCTTGAAAGACTTTCAAGAGAATGTATAATAAAATTTACAATGGTCAATGAATTAAATCTTCTTTGAGATTTCTTGTGGTTAGAGTTTTGAATGGAGCTTCTAATTTTTTTGTTATGAATGTTTCACTAGGGTGAGATTCCTTCTAAGGTAACATGTTTGTACAAATGTTAGTAAATGCAGTATGTGGTGTTTTTATCTTTTGAACATCTCTGCAAGTCCTTGGTATTTCATATTCTGTAACATAATATCTTTTAACCTATTTTTTAAGACTGGGAATTTCAAACTCAATTTTGACATTCATGTATCAACTCTTCCTAGTTTGGATAAACTTTGTTACTAGCTGTCATCCTTCTAAAAACTCCACGAAATGACAGTAATTTTGTGTAAATTATGTGTAGGACCCATCTTTTATTTGTGGTTTGTAACTATTTTCACATGAATTTCATGCTTCATAACTACCCCATCCTTCCACACACTGTAATTAACATGCAAAAGTTTTATCTTCAAATCTGCATGTTTGATGCTGAATCCTTATATGTATCTTCATTCTTCACCTTTCACTCATTACACTGACAATCCTCAATTGTGTGAAAAAGGAGTCCAAGAAAGAAGTTGAGAGAACAGAAATACAGCAAAATTTTATCCTCTTTCCTACTAATATTCCCTTTATCTGTTTTTCCTCGCTTCTTTAATTGTTGGGGAAGGGGGAGTTAACATGGGACAAAAAAAAAATTTGAGTTATATTCTCTGTTTTCCAGTTCAGAATAAGTGTTACATCATGCATTTAATTTCTGTGAAATGCTCAAATGAGTTTGTTATTTGATGGTGTTCAACTTTGGAATATCTAGTACTCGTCGCTCATGAGCACCTAAATTTTCTGCGGGCAGGCACGAAGATCCCCAGGTTGAGATACAAAATGCACATGATAATAGTGTTTGGGACCTCGCTTGGCATCCTATTGGATATATTCTTTGCAGGTACCATTTAGAATGAACTATCTGACTTCTAAGTGTCATTAAGCCTGAACTGTGTTTGGATGTGTTCTGGTTGAATCATTCCATGGAGCTGCAAAATACAAAGACCAATCAGCTGCCATTTTCTTCTACTTTTCATCTTAATTTTATCTGCCATGCATATGGTGCTGTTGCAAAAAATTACTAAATCATTATTGAGCTTCAATATCATTTTATTTAATTACTGTCTTTAAACATTTCCAAATGTAATGACATTTATCAAACTACTCAAATTATGCTGGAAATATAGGTCACAGAAGTAGCACTTAATGTAAAAGTTCAAACGATCTTAAATTACTTCTGAAGTTACATTACCAGTAATTCATAATCATATCCTTCTTGTGTGCGAAAAATAGAAAATGTCTACGTGAATTCTCTTTTGTAAAATTCCAATCATATTAACCTTCCAGAATTTTGCACTCATGACGTTTATTCATAAAAGCTTTGGCTGAATTCTGGTTATAGAACACTGCTACCATCTCACTTGCAGTTTTTTTTTTAGAACTTCTGTGTTTGAGATTATTATTACATTGTAATCTTCTTTTACCATGCACACTCCCCTAGTAAGTTATGCTGGAATATATTCTTTGAAAAAATGCGCAACTTATTTTGTATGAATTAAGGCTGTTTTATGCTATGTACATATTATGGATGTCCCATGGATTGAAACTGTTCTGGTATACAATATTAACTTCTGATTGTTGTAGTTTGCATTTAGTTTTTATCTTGTTTTCCATTAGAATCAATGTATTAGCTGTTGCTACGATGCAGTGATTATCATTTCTTCATTAAACCAATATTATTTTTGATGCAGTGGTGGCAATGATCATGCTACCAAATTTTGGTGTAGAAACAGGCCTGGGGATGCTGCTCGTGATAAATTCAACATTGGGGCAAACCGAGGTTTTTGCTTTTTTTCACTTCTCAAGTATATCTTGTGTTTGTTTTTGCTGCTACTGTACTGGCACACTTCATAACCTTCGGATATTGATTTTGATTCTATAGATCTACTGGCATTAGATAAAGAATTGTATCATTACAATAAATCCCTGATACATTTTTGTGCATTCAATTGTCGGCATTTTTTCGTAAGTGGAAAATTGGCACGGTTTCCTTGACATTTGATGAGTAACATTTTCATTTTAAATTAATGGGCTTTGATCCATTTTATGTGCATTTCCTGATTCTGATCTTTTTCTCACAAATTAACCGACAGCGCCTTTTGAAATATTTTAGTATTGGGATAGAAAATCTGCCGGAATTATTCTCATTGAGTACATTATTTGTTGGTTTGCAGGTTATGGCGAGCAAAACCCTGCTGCGGGAGGTCGCATACAAGGTCAATTCCCAATGCCTGTGCCCCCCACAACTCCTGGACCATTTGGAGCTGGTTTGACACGAAATGAGGGAACAATCCCAGGGGTTGGAGTTGCAATGCCACTATCTTCTCTTGACTCATCTGCTCAAGGAGAGCAGAAACCACCTATGTCTTTAGGAGCTCCTCCTCTTCCCCCTGGTCCACATCCATCTCTCCTTGCGGGCAATCAACAGCAGCCTTATCAACAAAATGCTCCACAACAGCATCAATCCCTACCTCAGCAAAATTCCTCTATGCCATTGCCACCTAATATGTCTCAGCTACAACCTCCTTCCCATTTACATATGTTACAGCATCCTCATTTGCCTCGTCCTCCACCCCAGCTACAACCACATAATATGCCTTCAAATGTCCCATCTTCAATTCCAGGAACCCTGTCCATCCAATCAATGCCCATGCCTGGTCCTATGGTAATAATAGGCAGTTACTGCTTTGCCAATCTTTTTGATTTGAACTTTTATTATTTATGATTTTTTTACAGTTTCCTCTGTGGGTGCATGTTCAAATAAACAAATGGAATACGTGTTGTGTATACTAGTATTGCTCTAGGTTTTCTGTTTTCTTCTTGTTCCCCGTTTGGTTTAGCTAAAAGTCGGATGTTTAGTAGATAGATTTTGATAAAAGTTGATGAAATGTGTGGTTGAAAATGAGTTTTAGAAAACAAGGGCTTAGTGTTCTGCTTAGGGTCTTTAGAACTTAGTTTACCAATTGATACAAGTTGAGATTATCTGGTTGCAAGTACAATTTTCATACTCATCATCGGACACGATACCCTTATTGCTCTCTCTCTCTCTCTCTCTCTCTCTCACATAGAGAAGGGAAAGCTAATATTTCTGCTTTATAATTATTTTACATTGCCTTTGATTGACTTGCATTCATATCTTTAGGGGATACAAGGTGGTATGAATCAGATGGTTCCTCCATCGCCTCAAGCTCACTTTATGGGCATGAATCCCATGCCTTCTGGATCTGGACCACAAGGAAACATGCCTCCAGGTGGAATTCCAAATGGGATGCCAAATATGCAGGGTCCTCCTAATGCAAGTGGCAATCAAATGTACCCCACAGGTGGCGGCTTCGGCAGGCTGCAAGCCGGACAGATGCCGATGATGCCGGGAGTTAATCCTTACCAGGTGAGAGAATATATATCGTCAGCACGCTAATGTATGGCTTTCTTATCCTTGTTCATTTGTAAGAGCTGGGAGATCACATTCAACAATGAGAGTTCTATATTTCCATTGATTTGCTATTTGTGATACAATCATTCAGCTGATGTATTCTATGGTCTTCTGTAATATACGTTGTTTTCTCATGCCTGTTCCTTAATTTTGTGCATGTTGAATTTTTATATTTTATTTTATTGGCTGTTTTTTGTTGCCCTTATTATGTGATTTGAGGACCAGGTAAGTGTTTTGTAGACTTCAAATGCAGGAGAATCATGAGTGGGACATTCCTTTGAGAGTTGGATGCGCATACTGTTTGGACTGCCAATTAGAACAATGATGGTTTGAGTCGAAGTACTATAAATTGTTCTAGGCTATATGTGTACTTTTTGAAACTCTGAGATTTCATTTTTAATACGTGCATTCTAGAAAATATAAGCGAGGGACAACTTTGTTTATTATAGAACATAATTTTGTTCTTTGTACTCTGTTGAATCATTTCTTTAGCTCTATCGAAGCTAATTCAGTGGTATACGTTGTCTCTGCAGTCTGGAAATTCAAATGCTCCTGGAATGCCATCGAATTTTGGTCTTCCATCCGGGACTCCTCCGCTGCCTCCAGGTCCCCCACCACATGGTCAACC
>CAIGRL010029829.1:0-15831 GCA_903798325.1 Fraxinus xanthoxyloides
TTTGAAAACACCCAAAACAAGTTTTGAAAATTTTGGCTTCATTATAACTGAAAACACCCAAAACGACAAATTTGTCGTTTTGTGTTTCCTTTGTAAATTTTAACTTGTTTTCAAAAACGCGTTTTCGAAAACAGGAAAGAGAACGCGTTTTCACTGTTTTGGAAAATCGAAAACAGAAAACGGCTTGAAAACAGTAAAGAGAATAGAGCCTTAATATTTTATTGGTGACAACGGTCGAGGATCCACGATAGCCGTGCTGATTCCAAATCCTGGGTCTGCCACTGTCTATACATCCACGCCTTTCAGAGTATATCACATAATGATGAGTAACGATCGAATTCCAAAATTAGAAAGCTATATCCAACAGTGAAATCAATCAAACCTGTGGCTTCTTGTGAAAAATAAATATCAAAAACGAGAAAGGAAATTCTGGAATCAGATATCAAGAACAAGAAATATTTCTGTTATCCCAGACTTTTTACATCCACAAGAGAAGATTAAAACAAACCATCAACCAGTAAGAACATTTTTGAGTTCAATTTATTCACCTGAGAACAAACGGCTAAGGCGTTCCACTAATCCCTCGGCTGCAGCTTCAACCTGGGATAGGTGTAATCTTTATGACAAGTCCAGGAAAAACATCATCAGGGTCATGGATATGGGGGTTGCGCTCGACTATATACGGGTCACCACATTTATCACTGATGGTATGAAGGGTTTCTCCTTCTTGGACGACATAGATTTCGTCGCAGGGTCTGTCCTGAAACTGCCTTCCTCGTACAGGATCATTTGCAGAGCCATCTTTTATGGAACTCATTAGAATAAGGGCTATCAGAGCTATGGCGCAGCACCATGATACTGTATCGGGTATGGCCATCGAAGCTTTTATGGGAACCATGTTGACCGGAGTTTTTGGTCTACTCTTGCAGGTGACGAGGATGTCAAGTTAAAAGGAGTGGGATGGGAAAAGAAGAGCAAAAAAGAAGGGGTTTTATCATTGATTATGAAGAAATTGTGGAAGTCTATTTATAAATGGTCCATGGAGGAGTTTTCGCGTCATTTTGGTGGGGATGAGCTCTACTCTTTGGAAGTTTTGATTTAGGGCAAGTTGTGTTCAACTGCAAAGTTGAAAAGCAAACGAGAATAAGATATTAATGTTAGTTATGTGGAAGTTTGCATAATCATAAGCCTGTGTTTGGCTCACTTTTTTTATAAACATTCAAATCCCCTTTTAATTCACGCATTTTGTGAAATTCGCAATTATATTATCCACGTATCCACCGTTTAATTCTATCTACTAATAAAAAAAAATTGTTTATAAACACTTCCCCAACATGCTATAAGTAAGACATTTATCTCATGTCTGGTACAGTTAAAAATCAGATTTTTAGTAAATTTTGAAAAAAAAAATTATTAATTGTGTTATTAAAAAGTTATGGATCACATAAAATATGTAGTTAATTAATAGTTTAACTTTGACTTAATTTTTTTTTCTTTTTTTTTTTTTATCAATTTTTATCGAGTAGAGGCTTCATATAATATCGGAGTACATAAATGTTGAGTTTCAATTATGCCATTATCTATTTACAAGCAAATCCTGATCCCTCAACATTAAAACATACGTTTCAATGGATGTGGCATATGCTACTGAGTTTCTTGTGTGCAGGGTGCACTTCCCACATGATTGTACTGTAGGAGCCCTCGTTTATAGGCTTTCGTTTGTTTCATCCCTGACATCCTTTTAAGGAGGCGCTAAAACTTCAAGTGACCCGGCACATCCTCTTTGATTTATAAGTATTAGATTATTTTTCGAAATTTCTTAGTTCTTCTTTTCGACCAATCATGGAAAGGAAGCCAAAAAGAAATTGTCAAGGTTTTTGCCAAAGCGATTTTGACTAATGTGACATATATAAATGGTAGAAGATAAAATTTATAAATAAATTTATTTTAATCTTTAACAACTTAAAATTTTTCACTTGGCGATTCTATACTATACTACGAGTAGACAAAAGTCTTGAGTTCAATTAAATCTCTTCGTACAAATTTTACAAATTTGAATTTGACATAAATATGAGGGTGTCATTAAAGATAAAAAAATTATTTTACATAAATTTGTTCTCCTTTTGAAACTCTGTTTTTTTTTTTTAGAATAAGAAGTTTAATATATATTTATACAAATCGGTGTGCTGTCAATTGAGATTTTGATGGATTTTAAAAATTTCTCTAAATTCAAGTGTCTTTTTAATGAATTTAATTTAAATTCATTAAATTTTAGGTGTCCTATCTTAGATTTTAAAGAATTTTAATGAAATCTTTTAAAATCTAGATGTTCTCAATAACTTGTGTGAATTTAAAAGGATTTCATTAATGAAGAGATTTTAAAAAATTTGGATGGATTTCAAATCTTAAAAATACTTATAACCAACCCTTTTGAAATTTTACTGTTTTTAATGAGTTTTTTTACAAATTTTTGTGAAAATTTATTCAAATTCACGAAATTTATATAAGGCAGCTGACCAAATTTTGTTTGAGCACTAAAATAAACAATCATGCTACACAAACATCTTGGTTTTGATCGACATCTTTATCGATATCTCATGATGTGACAACTAGTTTGATCATTGACTTGAATTTATATGGTCACAATCAAATTTGTTGTACAAAATGTTCTACTAGTTTAATCCTAAAATAAAGGGCCCTTTCTTATCTACCGCGAGCAGCAGGTACCAAAAAGGAATCATGCAGAAATACAGATTGAACTGGTAAACGTCAAGTAGTTTGATAATTAGATGTCCACTGGATATATTTTTGAAGAGAAAAGATATTTAACCAACTAATCTATAATATGGCACAAAATTTTAGTATTTATCAAAATTTATAAATCATTTTTAGATGGTCAAGTTTCATTTTCAATTGAATCATAAGTATTATTCACTAAAACCCATAACTTATTTTTGTCTATTTATAAATTAAACTGTTCATAAATTCTTTTTCAGTTCGAATGCCATACCATTGTATTAATTTGATCATATTAAATGAACTCCACTTTCTAGCCATCAGTAGTGGTTGGTTCTTGGTAGAAGGGTACTTCAAAAGGCTAAGATGATGTTATGTTAAAAGAAAATTATGAAGTGGAATAAATTTTAATCTTTCCTTAAACAAATTCATCAATATTTTACATTATAAAAGAAGAATAAATCTAAGTGTAAATATCGACGAACAACAATTGTTGACAATCGTGTGTTGTCAAAATCCTATCATGTGATGTAAAAATCAGTTTTTTTTAAATGGATGGATATGATGATGTCAAACACGATGTTATCAACCAATATTGTCAACCAATATTATATATGTAGCATGATCTATAAAAGAATTCCTATAATCTGCACGCCAGTGTAAGAAAAAAAATATCGAAACCACGTGTTCGTTATCTTATTCTAATTGGATGACACTCTCAGATGTTGCCATCTAAACAAATTGTACAATATGGACATATTATCGGATCATGTTGCTTGAAATATATTAAAATGTTAATAAAACACTTATTTGACCTCCATTTTTTTAAATTCATTTTTTTCCATACTCATTCTTATCACATATTCTTTAAAAAACTCACATTTTACAGAATCTATTCTCATAAAAATCTCTATGAAATAAGAACTTACAAACGTTGGTCGAGAGTGGATTATCACATCATGTCATAAAATGCATTTCCTTCTCAATAATGTGAACCAAACCCCCCTCAAAGAGTGCAAAACTTATTAACGTGGCATAACAAACATAACCACAGTTGTTACATTTTATTTTCACAGTTATATAATATATATAATGTAAAATAATTCCTATGAACTGCAAGCAACGTTAGAAATAAATATCAAAATCATGTGTCATTTTTTTACACGATGTTGCCATCCAAACAGATTGTAATAAACTTCATTAAATATATATGTATTATTATACCATGATGAGATTGAACTTAATAAAATATTAAAAAAAAAGCCCTAGTTAGACTTTCCCATAAATTCTTAAATAAACCCATTAATTATATGATACAATCAATTTGAAAAATTTGACTATTCATCCCCAACTTATTTCCTCACTAGTAAGTTGTCCCCAAACTTCAAAAGAAATAAGTCAGTCCTTAATTATTTATTATAGTTACACGATTAGTCTTTTAGCGGCATAAATTGTCCAAACCTTCATTAAATTTTCACTTGACTCTAATGAGGATATCGACTATTGAGTACTAGACAAGCTGAGAAACATATCTTAGCTTCAAAAAAAAAGGATGTGAAAGTAGGACGACTTATAAAATTTTAGATAATTTCCACCATTCAATTGATTGTATGATTGAGTAACTCGCATTTGTTTAAAAATTGAGGGCCAACTTTCTATTAATAATACGATTTTACCTAATTAACATATAGAATCCTGAGGAATGTGGTGGATTGGTTGTAACAAATTGCTAAACAAATTGTGGCCTCCCCACATCCCACCTAGAAAATATGTAATCATCGAACCTAATTAAAACAGTTGTAAAATACGACCATTTTCGTAAAAATATGAAGAATGATATATATATATATATATATATATATATATAATTATTATGTATGTCGAAATTTCGAGAAGAGAGATGTACCCCAGGTCTAAGCATACGGGACCATTTGGTTCTTTGAAGGGATTTGGAGTTTGCGTCTTCGCGTGCTAAGAGAAACGCAATATACCTATCATATATGACCTAACTTGTTCAATCTCAATAAAAGTTTCTCTTATTTTTATTTATATGGCAGGCAACAATTGGTGGTGCCGTATTATGGTCCAAAAAATCAGAGCAAGCAAAACACATCTTAGCGGCTTAGCCCCCGTTTGGATAAGATAATAATAACAAATTTTGATAAAAATTAATGAAATATGTAATTAAAAAATTGAAAAAAGTTATATTTTTCATGAAATGCGTTGTTAAAATTAATTTAAAGTTTTATCAATTTTTTTTTATTACGAACTTAATAAAATTAGTATTTTTATTCATTCCATGGTTTCCGTGTGGACACAACTTCGACAATTTTACCAACATTTTTATTAAAGTCCGACGGAGGTCACCAATCTAGGCGTGTGTCTGGTAGCAATTAAAGAGCTAAAAAAATTGTTTTTCCTACCGTTAACTATGAGAATAGCTGCAAAGTTTGACTTACCATCTCACAAGCGGGTCCCACTGACCAAACCAAACGGTCACAATTTCAATTAGAATTCAGCTAAAATGAATACCAAACAGACCCTGGGTCATAGACCTCAGGAAAATCTAGAAACAAATACGAACTCCAAAAAAAAAAAACAATATATATAATATCAATTCCTTTGGAATTATTAGTCAGTCCTATTTTTATTGGGGAAGTTGACCATTGAATACAGTTTTCATATTGATGATGGCGCGAAAAGAAGGCCCACTCTAAGTTGTGTTGAGTTTCTCGATTCTTTAACTTAGAATTAAAGTATAAAAAAAATTATTATATGTTATCCAAAAAAAATAAAATTGTAAATAAATTGTAGAATCTCATGCCCTGTAAGGAGGCCCTGTAAGCGTAGATCAATCCACAATGCAATTCATTGAGAAAAAGGAATGCTACATACATGTACCAAAAAATAATCTACAGAATACACAAAATTCATTGAAAAATGTCTCGATGTCTCAGATTTTACTATTTACATCTGTCGCAAAAATTTACATGATTAAATAATCTTTGCAAGTATCCCAGAATTTCTATTTATTTTGAGGTTGTTCAAAGACTATTTTCTTACAATTGGCAGTTCCCCACAAATTTGCCTCCAAAAAACGTTACTCTCATGAAACTCGCTCGACCCTTTTCACATAACTTTCTCACGTCCTCAAAGACCCTAAAACCAGAACGACTACCCAACCATGCAATCCTCAATGACTCCATTAAAGAGCATCATGCACGCTACATCAGAGTTTACGAGCACACTAACCCATATAAGATGTCACATATAATCAAAGCATACGCTCTATCTCAAACCTCATTACACAAAGCCCATTTAATTTTCAATCAAATAGAACAGCCCACATTGGCTATTTGGAACTACATGATCCGTGGATTATCCAAGAGTGGCCAGCCTGTTACTGCACTCCAAATGTTTGATGAAATGCGTGAAAGTGGACTATATGGAGATAATACCTCGTTTATATTTGTGTTTAAAGCTTGTGCTGAAGTTTTAGACATTTTATATGGAAGAAGAGTTCATGCTCATGTTATCAAACTTGGGTTCAGAGCGTATCTTTATATGTGTAATTCTTTAATACATATGTATGCTTATTGTGGTGATTTAGGGTCTTCGAGAAAAGTGTTTGATGAAATGAAAGATAAAGACTTAGTTTCATGGAACTCATTGATTTGTGGGTATAGTCAGTGCAAGAGGTACACGGAGGTTTTAGGACTTTTCAATGCAATGAGGCAGGTGAATGTTAAGGCTGATGCAGTGACTATGGTGAAAGTTGTATTAGCTTGTTGTTATTTGGGTGAGTGGGAGATTGCGGATGCTATGGTTAGGTACATAGAGGAAAAACATGTTAAGATTGATATGTACCTGGGGAATACATTGATTGATATGTATGGAAAGCGTGGCTTGGTTGAGTTGGCTCGAGAAATTTTTGATAGGATGGTGGAGAGGAATGTTGTTTCTTGGAATGCCATGATTATGGGGTATGCAAAAGCAGGTTACTGTGCTGCTGCAAGGGTAATTTTTGATGAGATGCCAAGGAAGGATGTGATTTCATGGACTTCTATGATATCGGGTTATGCTCAAGCTACCCAATATAAAGATGCTATTTGTCTTTTCCAGAAGATGATGGTGGCCAAGGTTAAACCTGATGAGATTACGGTTGCTAGTGTGCTTTCTGCCTGTGCAAATTTAGGCATGCTTGACATGGGCACAGCGGTGCATAATCTTATTCGCGATCATGGTGTAAAATCAGATATTTATGTTGGAAATGCTCTGATGGATATGTATTGCAAATGTGGATCAGTTGAAAAAGCTTTGGAGGTTTTTCATGAAATGGAAGAGAAGGACTCTGTCTCATGGACTTCAATCATCTGTGGACTAGCAGCGAATGGAATTTCTAATCATGCTCTTGAACTTTTCTCTCAAATGTTAAAAGAAGGTGCAAGGCCAACCCATGGAACATTTGTTGGCATATTACTAGCTTGTGCTTATGCTGGTTTGGTGGATAAAGGATTGGAATTTTTCCGCAGTATGCAAAAGGATTACGGGTTGATACCAGAAATGAAGCATTATGGGTGTGTGGTCGATCTTTTAACTCGCTCTGGAAATCTATCTCAGGCATATGAGTTCATAAAGCATATGCCTGTTGTTCCAGATGTTGCTTTATGGAGGATGGTGCTTAGTGCTTGTAGATTTCATGGTAATCTGGGTTTAGCTGAAATTGCTTCCAACAAGCTTCTCGAATTGGATCCAAGTAATGGTGGGAATTATGTACTTTCGTCCAGTACTTATGCTGGAGTAGGGAGATGGGATGATGCTATAAAATTTAGAGAACTGATAAATAAGAGTGATGTGCAGAGACCATTAGGTTGGAGTTCTATAGAAATAAATGGTGGAATTTCTGGGACTTCCAAGAAAAGTGCCAGTTTCTCAACATAAATGTATCATATGAAGTGTCTATAATGAAAGTTCTTCATGGCATAGATATCATTGTACAGATGTCTAGAAATTCAGGGGATATCTCCGTAGAAGGTCAGGGCAAAATGATTACTTTTGCACAGTAACTTAAGTAATTGCAAGCAAGCAGGATACATATAAGTGGTGCGTGGAAAACTACACTTTGGCATGCTAAAATTGCTGAAGTTGATCTCACAGCTGCAAGATAGTTTATATAAGGGTAATACAAACAAAACTTCCAAAGGAGTTTCCGATCGTGGATGTAGATGTTTACTGGCATGAGATCGTCAAAGTTTCAACTGATATAAAGGTTAGTATGTTTTTGAATGAAATCTCCTAGCCATATGGACTTTATTGTTTTTCAAATCTAATCTGAGCGTGTTTGCTTACCTTCTTGAAAATCATGAAAAGGTGTACATAGTATGACATTTTCGATTTTCTTCTGAGTTCATTTCTTATGATTGACAACAGCGCTGAGGTTCATTTAAGGATTTAATTTTACCTTTATCCTTCTCCTATGTGAGTGTCTGCAGAACAGGTCTTTGTAAGTGGTGATTTTAATCTGTATTACTCCCTCCAACTAGTATTATATTATAATAATTTCGATGGTTAACAGCTTCACTGTCGTCTCCTTAGTCTGTGTCTAATCCCTTAGATTATAGAAGAGAAAAAGGTGTCTGAGAGGGTGACGCAGGAGCGTAAAATTTGTTAATGAACAAGAAAGAGAAAGGGGTCGAGAAGAAAAGAAATTAGCTAAGAAGATATCAATTAAATCATATAATCAAGAATGGTGAATCACAATGATTAGGCCCTTTATATATAGGTCAAATAAGCTAAAAAGATACTAAAATCAAATGAACTTCTAACAAACTAGAATCTTATTGAAATATTATAATTAATCTAATATAATCTGAATAAATACACTTTAAATCAAACTCTATATTAAAATCATAACTAAAATCTAAGTTTATCTTTATTTTTATCTTTATCTCCATCATTTCTCCCTGGCTGAGAAAATCCGGCTTCGAAGAGGTGGACTGAAACTTCATACTTCAAGGATGCTTTTCTTTTCTCTTGACCAAGTATCTGTACTGAACTCTTGACACCAACATATATTTGAGCTCATGTTAAGGAAGACGATCTTTTTTATGAAACAGATATCAAAACTGTACAATCGATGACAACTGAAGTTGCAAATCATCCATGAAAATATGATTTGACCAAAGGGAAAAATCTCTTGTTCTAACCAAGATTCAACATGGAACTCCAAAAAGCACAAACTTATACAACTCCTCTTCAAAAACTTCAATTGACTGCGCATTAGAAGGAGCGCACGGAACTAGCATTATAGATTAGCCCGCAGAAACAAATGATTGCAACACTGAAGGCTTGAACGGGCCCTAATAAGGAAACAATTCTGCTATTTCGAAAACAAAATTTTCATCGAAGTGTGTTGGCCAATCAAATTGATTATCCTTGTATGAATGTCTAAAAAATTTAAAATTCTTAACCTGTTTAGGAAACCATGTCAAAGAAACATGCAAAAAAGCACAGTAGTGTCTAAATTGTGCATCAAAAGCAAGCTCATAACTTTCATAATGCAAATAACCTTCGTCTGTCCAGTCGTAGAATCCTTATTTTTCATGTTTAGGTTTGAATGATAAAGTATTCACGGCTACAGGTATAAAGCTGCTTATCCCGTGGGCAGTCTGGCCTGTTTTACCCTATAGCCATCCCAATGGAAGTAGTGGATGCTTGATTTGGGAGGCACTCTTTCCATCTTTTGGAGATGTACAACTTTCCATTTCAGCACACTATTGCAAAGGCTGACCGATGATAGCAAGTTCAGAAGATATATTCTCATCAAGAAGAAAACATATCATTTGTTCCCTAATAGAGTGACGCGATCATATAAAGTCGTATTTTTCTTGTACGTCTGTTAATTTATCTTGAATTTGTCATTATTTTCTTGCAAGGATGCATTTTCTCGGAAGATCATTGTTGCAGAATTCCGTGTTTTCCATCTTAGGTCAAGGATAGATACATTGTTAATGTTAACCACCCATTTTAAAACTTAAGCCGTTAGAGAGAGAACTAAATATTTATTTATTTGAATATTGTCTTCAGCAGTTAGGTTGCACTTGATTCATGCGAAGTTTTTGCTAAAGAGAAGTAGAGATTAAATCATCTTTGGCACTTCTGAGCTTGTCCTTTTGTCTCTCCATTTTGTTAATGGATCACCTTTCTATGATCGTATGTTCTTATTAAAGAAAATGCGGGGATGGACACAAACCATTCCAACACATAGAAATGGATCATAAAGGCATTCCAACCATGGCGTTGTACCATTATTATAGATACATAACATTTGTCTATAGGTCAAGGATAGCTCCAAAGACTATCCGTTTCCGAATCGTCTGGTGAGTCGCTGTCATCCTTGGTGGCCTTACAAGCATTCCCTCGTCCATAACTACAAGCAAATTTGACATGTCAAAAAGTGCCTCCTCATCCACAAATTCTTGTGCGGCCACGGTACGCTCGTCGGAAGAAGCTCCGATTCTGGCAGGTTGTTCTGATGATCATCATCACTTTCTTGTGGAGGTGATGTAGCCGCTGCACTAGCTGCTACCGCACGTATATGACCGGCAGATTGAGAAGACTGTGTTGGATATGACGCGCCGAACTCTGGAAAATTTAGTGCAGCATCAGGACCTTTCAATGCCTAAGCGGCAAAATCATAGGCTGCAGCAGCCATTTCGAAGATGGAGTATGTTCGGAGCCATATATGCATAGTTTTATGTGGTTCTTGAATTTCTCATACCCATTTTCTGCTCCTACACCTACTCTGCTAGATGATGGCGCTTCCCCAGTTGAACTGGAAACAGCGGTGGTTAAGGGTTGGAACAATTGGTCCTCAGAAGTATTTGATGAAAAGTGTATGGGACTGGTAGTTCTTAGGACTTAAAGGGTCCTTTTGGGGTACATTGAGGTGACTAGCCATGCATTTAGATCAAACATAGGCCTTTTGTGGAAAAAAAAATGATTGTTCTTTTGGGCCATATACGGGAATGAAATTTTAGTAGAAAAAGCGTGTGGCAAATCCGCAATGGGGCTATACGGTTAAAATTGAAAACACTGATTGCACATGTTTTAAGGTTTTTTCTAGTATAATAATTGATCAACCCGAAAAAATTATTGTATTAACATGACACTAGACAAAATCACACCAAAACATGTTTGGGAATTAATTATAAATGATTTAAATTATAAATAGATAGAAGTGAGTTGTGAATAAATAGATAGTATTTGTAAATGTTACTAAGAACTTTTTTTACCAAAATTATTTATAATAGTCTTTATTTGGAAAGAATTTATAAACCATTTAATTTACCAATAAATAGTACACGAGCCAAAAAAAAATTGTAGTTAAAAATTGAAGTTGGATAGTTTATAGATTATATATAATTATTTATTATTATTATTATTATTATTATTTCAAACAGAGGCTCAAACACTTGGCAAACAATGAAAATCGGTATTACAAATTTACAAGTTAAGCCAACCAAGCTCAGAAACGAGTTAATTAAATTGGTGCCTACTGAACTTTACCCATAGTCACTACTTGCTCACTGAAGTATAAAGGGTTACCCAATGCTCACCAAACTATTTTTTAGTTTACCCATCAATCACTCATCCTAATTCTGTTTACACAGTTGGATAAAATTGTCTATGTGGCGGATGGAAAAATGACGTGGCAATACACGACGTTAATTTTTCACACGTTGGATAAAAACGCTGCTGACTTGAAGCGCGTGTTTATCTAATCTCTTCAAAACAAAGCTGCCTCTATTTCAATTACAAATTACACAGAGAAGTGAAAATCCCCAATTTCAATCGAACCCTAGGAAGAACGCCATCTTCAATTCGTCATGGAATTGGGAAAATTCCACACGAAATTCATAACAAAACATTACAGAACCTGACAAAACATTACAGAATAAAAATTACAGGAATTGAATGTTGGGTAGCAAAAACTGATGGAGTACACACTGCATTAGGTCATGTCCAGCAACTTGCCATCTGATCATGTGTTTTATAAAAGAACAGGAAGAAGAATTGCTGGTTCCTTTTCCGTTTTTATCCTATCTGGTTATTTTACATACCATGTTTGGCTATTTTAAAATGACGTGGATGTTTGTTTGCCATATCATCAGCCACGTAGACAATTTTATCCAGCTTTGTAGACGGAATTAGGATGGGTGATTGATGGGTAAACTAACGAATGGTTTGGTGAGCATTCGGTAACCTTTTATACTTCAGTGAGCAAGTAGTAACCATGGGTAAAGTTCAGTAGGCACCGATTTAATTAACTCGCTCAGAAACCTGAAAGCTCCCATTTTGGCCACAGAAAAATAGCAATCTGCTCTCTCTCTCGCTCTCTCAAGCTCAGAAACCTGAAAGCTCGCATTCTGGCCACAGAAAAATAGCAATCTGCTCTGCTCTCTCTCTCTCTCTCTCTCTCTCTCTCTCTCTCCCCGTTTGTGCGTGTGAGAGAGAGCATGAAAATCTTAACATCTCCATTCCCAATCCCATTGACACAGTATAGCAAGCTTCATTTTTCGTTCAAAGCCCAGCTCCCAAATCTCAAACTCATATGCAGAGCCTCCATTATTCCACCACCAGCAGACTTTGATTTCAAGAATGAAATTTTCAGAATTTCAACAAGCACAATAGCCAAAACCCATCCAGAATTGCTCGATTTGGCGCTTAATGGGACCTTGGTACTGATCAACAAAAGTCAATATGGACCAGTCCCTCCATGGAGAAGTGAATTTGTAGAACCGGAGGCCATTTGGCTTATTGGTACCACCCATATATCCCAAGAATCTGCTTCTGATGTTCTAAGGGTTATCCGTGCTTTGAGGCCTGACAATGTTGTTGTGGAGCTATGCAGAAGCAGGCAAGTTTTAGGCGTTTTTTATTTTTTATTTTTTTTATATTTGAGTTTTCAGCTGAATTATGCATACACATTGTATAACCTTAAAAGGTTCGGTTATAAGTTGAAAACAAATAATTTTTCTTGGCGATAGTTCTAACAATTGAGTTATTCTCACAACCGGGCAACAGTAACTTACAAAAATGTTACCTTTTTTTTTACGTAAAAGTAATAATAAAAAGGTAAGTTATTCACGGTGTTTGGAGTTATAATATTTGATAGCCTATAGTCATGTGTGGGCAAGATTATCTTTTCGTGGAAGACTCTGTATATGTAAATAAATTGCAAATGGGTAGCTGCTAGACTTGAACTTAAGCAAAACCCTTGTTTGCTCTGATGTCATTTTGACCAACACGTTTAAATGCTTAGGCAGTTAGAGAGAGGACAATTTATCAATTAAAATTGTGTCTTCAACAAGAGGGGCATTCCTGCAGTCCGTTAATTGGTTTCATTTTCTATGTTTTTGAATTTAATTATCAGCTATTATATGGAGGGTGTAGAAGCACCGGCAATGGAAGGATTAGTCCCATAACTTCATGAGCAAGGGAAACATTGGAAACTTTCATCTATGACTTCTTTGGTTTCTCTAGACTGCATCTTGGCACGTGTACAACTTTAGTTTAGGGTAAAATGTGACTTTTGACAAGGTCAATTGGAAATTAGGGTTTTTCAATTTAAACTTGGACTTCGTTTTGGATGGAGGCGTAATTTGGATTTTGAAAATTAGATTAACTGAGCTTGGTATTATTCTTGAAGGACCAGAAGCAACTCAACAAGTTAAATGTTCTCTGAGAGAAACTGGTGCAAATGAATTAGGCAAATGGAAATTAATGGACCAAACTAATGTATGGAGAAGGGCTGACAGAGATCCATGATATTTAGAAATTTACACGAGAAGTTGGGTTGTTATTTGCAATGTGCATTCTGTTTTTAATAATCCCAATACGGAATTTGAGGACCAATATATAGTTTAACTGTTAGTAATGCAACTGCTTTAAAAATGATAGTTGATTCATTTTTTTTTAAAAGTTTTGCTTAGACAGAGTTCTGTTAGACCAAGTTGCCTCATCATATGAAAATTAATTACTTTTGCATGTGCTCTCATGGCATACTTGCGCCTAAAAAGAACTGGAATAATGGTCTTGGTTACTCTTTTCAATTTTATTAGAACAGCTAAGTGAGATTATGGGAGTTTTATTTATATCTAGCCAATGAATAAAAGGCATATTTCAATTGCAATTAGAAATACAGCATTTTGTTTCTTTTCTTCAATTTTCTGCTTCTGTGAGTACTTTATCGAGTTGACTAAAACCTAAACCTACAATGTAGGAAATTGGAAATGGTAATGATTGCACAAGTATCCGGTATGGGTACTATTTGATGCTAATTGCTAAGCCACAATTATTATTGCCTATTATAAATTAATCGAAATTCAAGGGGTTCGAAAAAGAACCTGTGCAGTTCAATTCAACAATGCCTTATCCATGCTTAATCCAGGATCAACCACTTGCATATCCTTGGTCCATCCTACTTTATCAAGTATCATATCTATTATTAAACCACACTGATAAAATCCTCATCATTTATCTCATTCCATGTAATTGTGGGTCGATGTCGCTTACATTAACTAAAGCGTCTAGTGCCATTGATTGCGTAGAAAATTATTTTTATCACTTAAATTAAATCTAGAAGTTTGATATTTATCGTACTCTTTTGTTGTCAATATATGGCTTAACTTCACTTGTTTCAGATTCTATTTTCAGAGCTGGGATCATGTACGCTTCTGACAATGGTGAGCTCAATCAGCAGTTGAGGTCAAACATGTTTTCCTTGAGTGGTTCTGGGTTCTTTGGAGCTGTTGGCCGCAGTATTAACTTGGGTCTGTATTAATCCCCTGCTCGTTTATTCATTTACGGCATTTTTTAAGAAGATTTCGTTATACTTCTCCAATATGACAGGGGGTCAAACTGCTTTAGCACTACGCCTACTGTTCGCGGCATTCTCTTCAAAAATGTCTTCAGATATTGATCGTCCTTTTGGTGATGAGGTAGATGCTCGTCACAAAGTATTTAGAATATATTAATAGGTAGCAACTTCAGAATTTTGATTGATCACATCTTCTCTGAGAAAATTGTTGTCAAGCTTGCAGTTTCGTGCTGCTAGAAAGGCTTCTGAAGAAAATGGTGCTCAAATAGTGTTGGGGGATCGACCAATTGAAATAACTGTATGTAATGAATCAATGTGATCCATTTGTATTGTTTACTTTCACTAATCCTAAATTAGGTTGTTACTGAATGACTTCATCTGAATTTAAGCAGACATTTATTTATTTTGAGTTTGTCTTCAAGAAGATCTTTACGTGTAGGTCAAATTCTCTTTTTCATCAAATGCCTAAACACTTGTGCAATTTTTTACAAATGCTGGCGGTCGAGAATTGAATCCAAGACCATTGCTTATTATGATACTATGTCGAACCATTTCTTTGGAAAGCTTAAGTTATTACTAATGGGACAAATTTATTTATTTGAAGTTTGTCTTCTACAGTCATAGTGATCCTAAATCTTGGGGATCTATGGATTGCGATGTTAATTGATTTTTCTGCTGCCTCTGTTAGATGGCTGAATTATGTTGACTGACACGTGATGAAGGTTAGCTTATTTATTTTACGTGTTTCCTTACAGCTTGAAAGAGCATGGAGTTCACTAAAGTGGAAGGAGAAGCTGAGCTTAGTGTCTACTGTCATTCGTGGAATAACGTCCAAGGATACATTAAAGGTTTCTCTCTCAAAAAATTCTAGATAACAAATCCTTACTTTCAACTCTAACTCAACAATTTTTTTTTTGTGTGTGTGTGTGTATGTTTTAAGTTAGAAATTAACCATATCTTTTGAGGAAATCTAATTGCCACGTGATCCAAACCTACATTTCTTTAAGGGAAAATTGTAGTTGAAGTTCCAAACCTTCCATTTTATTGCAGAATACACCTTAACCTTTCATTTTTATGGTTGCAATCCCTAACCTTTAACTTTCATTACAGCTGAAGTCCATTTGACAGATTCCATCCACTTACCGGTTAGTCAACCCTTAAATTAAAACTTTGACTCAACTTAACAAATAAAGTGAAGGGTAAAATAGTGAATT
>CAIGRL010029857.1:0-12685 GCA_903798325.1 Fraxinus xanthoxyloides
TTTTTTTTTTTATGGATTTATTAGCTGAAGTGCTTTCTCTTTATCTCTATGATTATTTGTTGTTGGTAGGGCATGGGAGAGCCATTGAACAACTATGCCTCAGTGGTGGAAGCTATTAGAGTCATGACAGCATCTCCTTTCCAGCTTTCACCAAAGAAAATTACCATCTCAACGGTGCAGACTTCTCAGTTGCTTGCTAATTTTAATATTCAAATTTATCACATGTTTTCAAGAAATTGAATATTTTTAACATTTAGCAGATGAAAGTTTTTCCAAATCTTCTTCCATACTGTACAAGTAAAAGCTTCCATTCATGTTCACGATCATGCTTTTTTTTTTTTTTAGTTTTCAGCATCATACCATTCACGAATTATTTTACATATTTAAAAATATTGTGTATAAATTCGTGCAGGTTGGCATTATCCATGCTATCAACAAGCTTCAGACTGATCTACCAAACTTGAACCTAGCAGTTTCACTGCATGCACCAGTACAAGATATTCGATGCCAGATAATGCCTGCAGCACGGGCTTTTCCTTTGGAAAGACTAATGAATTCATTACGAGAATATCAAAATAACAGGTTTTTAGTGTGTCATTGTTACTTTTTATTTTTGAAAATAAGCATAGATCTGGAGATTCCCGAATAGGGTCCTATGTTACATAATGTCATTGTTTACGTAACATTCATTCTTCTGTATATTGGACTTTGCAATTGTTTCTGCTTTATTTATGCACGTCTCTTTTGATCTTGCTTTTTCATAGTCACAGTAGGTTTTCAGAATAATAAGTTGTAAGAATATCTCATTTGGTCTTCTTTGTAGTCAGCAGAAAATCTTCATTGAGTACATAATGCTTGACGGGGTGAATGATGAGGAACAGCATGCTCACCTGCTTGGCAAATTGCTGGAGACATTACAAGTGGTGAGTTTTATATTGGGAACAACTACCTTCATTTGTTAGGTTTAAATAGCCAATTCATTCCAACCTTAATATCCATTTCTGCCATTTGTTGCAGGTTATAAACTTGATTCCATTTAATCCAATTGGCACTCTGAGTCATTTCTCAACTAGCAATGATCAGAAAGTCACCAGCTTCCAGAAAATACTTAGAGGTACATATAACATCCGAACAACTGTACGTAAGCAAATGGGCCAAGATATAAGTGGTGCATGTGGTCAGCTAGTGGTTAGCCTGCCGGATAAAAGGTCCACTGGAAGTGCCGGTCTCTTAACTGACATTGAAGATCTTCGTATTTAATTCAGGGAACTATTCAGGTCAGACTAGATGTCTATGGCATTTGATCTTCTTTTACCTTATTTCCCCCATCAAATTACCATTTGATCTAAGGTGAGAAAATTTCCCTTTGGAGTACAGTGTTCATTTTGGAATTAATACTGTTTCATTGCTTAGTCTGATACTGGCACACTGCATCACCAAAATATGGTCTTGATTTGATTTTATGTTGTTGAGAAGAAACGACATATTAATAGGCACGATATGACAATTTTGATAATCAATGTGACTTCGTATATCTTACTATTTTACTCTCGTTTCGTTTTAGAGTTGGTCTGCTGCAATTACACTATTTGGTTGCACATATCAAGTCCACGTCTAGTCCATATTGTGATATTGATGGATTTCAAGTTGATGTATAATCTGTAATGACAATGTACCAGCAGCCTGGATGCTGCATTTTCCCCTTGTATAGTTTCCACTTAGATTAAAAATTTCACTAATATTTTACCTTCATTCATAAAATGATAATGTCTACTTTTCGGGGAAAAGCTACTGAGCTTTGAGCATCTAATAGTTCTTGCTGGCGCCTTGTATTGTTGATGATATAGGCATACCAGAAATTAAATAGAGCGACATTTTATGCATTGAGGAGATTCAAGCATGCACTGACTGTCATTAGCTTGCTGTTTGCAGAATCTACTATATGCTGAGTTAATTTTGGAGTCAGGATTTGCGCCAATGGACAATTTGAAAAAAATTGTATTGATATCAATATCAGTTTCTACGTTGATGGGCAGACGACCGTCCTTCCTTTTGTGTAAACATTTTGATCTGCTCCAATCCTCTGCCTTGCTTGCACTTGGCGCTGCTTTTTGGTCTATGCCAAGAATTTTTGACTTCTTCTGTAAATTATCTAGTGGGTACATTGCAATTGAGACATTATTGGAGGAATATCCAAACTGTTGTTAGTATCCATTTTGATAGGGCGTTTTCAATTATAACGGAGTTAACTGATGGATTTACTTATAAGTAGACAGGTATATTGATCAAACGAATTACTTCAAGTGGCCTTAATTGACTTCATGTCAAACTCCTGTGCCACAAACCGGGAAACAAATGAACAAGCTGAACTACACATGAGATGCATCTGCATGCAAACCAATAGGCGCATGACTTTGTTTCGAAGACGAGCAACCAAGCTTCCCATAAAGCACAAGCCAAGGCCAGAATATGTAAATTTGTTATCAATATTCTTCATGGTTCAATTTCAAGAACATAATATGTTAATGCTCAAAATGTACGTCTTGGTCTGGAAGCACGATATTTCATAAAATTGTACGCTTGTCTTGCTAGCGGTAGTCAAGCTAAATCATATGAAAACTCAAAATGATTCTCACAACTAAACAAGTAGCCAAAATTCAAATTAGGAATGAGACACAGAATTACCTCGGCAACCATAATTTTGACAGATTGATGACGAAGCTAAGAGTTCATCAATTTTAGCAATATGATCTTCCTCATTCTTTGGGGTTGGACTCGTACTGGCTTCACTGTAAAGATCATGCTTCCATTTCTCAACATAGCCTGCAGTTGGAGGATAACCCTGCCTTGGAATGACCCTATTTGTTCTACCGTACTTATCATTAGCTCCATACTTTTCTCTTGAGGAAGAGTTACCTCTCAACGCTTTCCCTTACTACCCTCCCTATTCTTTACGAATGCTCTTTCATGTGTTCCAAAATGACGAAAGGTAAGGCCTCTCTCTTCTCTTTTTTCACTTTCCATGGCATGATCTTCAGGGTTCAGAATCACAGGGTTGGCTGATGCTTTGCGAGTTTTCTTGGGATCTGCAGGAAACTTTTGCTCGCTACCGGCAGGCCTTTTAAGTGCAGGTACTTTTGGGTCTGCCTCAGTTTTGTAGTACCCATCATGCTGCCCGGAGTGGTTACATTTCCTGTTATCTTTAGCATTCAGGTCTTTTAGCTGTGCATCACTCTCCACATTTTTATTTTTAATCCTGTCATTTAGCTGCTCCTTTGCATCTCCTCACCATCCACGCTCTTTGCAAAAACATAAATTCAATAGTTATGATATGAGAAAATAGCACCTTATTAATATTAGTTTTATGGCAGCAATTGACAGGTCTAATTGTAGAATCAGAAATGTCATAGTGCTTAATATAAGGCACTGCTAAGACAAGCTAAAGAAAGTGATGATTGTGTGTTCAATATATTCAAATTCACAAAAATAATTAGAATTTAAAATCTTTTTAAAATTCATTAAAATCTCAGCCGAGGACACTTCATAATGAGATTCTTATGAATTCTATGGAAATCTATTCAAATTCAATTTTATTAAAATTTATAATATTTTAAAATTCATTAAAATCCCAGTTGATGACCCTTAATGAAATTGTGAATTCCGTGGAAATTTATACAAAATTCAAGAATTTATAATCTTTTAAAAATCATTAAAATCTCACTTGAGGACACCCTATTAATGAAATTCATTGGAATTTATAATATTTTAAAATTTATTAAAATCCCAATTGAGAACATTGATATAAAAAGATACAATAACTAGTTGATTTTGCATTTTCACAACAATTCATTAAGACGTACAAGTAGAGAAATGTCGTTATGGGAAAGCTATTGACATCTCTTCTGTTCATCAAAGCAAAGTTATCTCTCTCTCTCTCTCTCCAAATCTTTAAGTTGCCCTTTTTCTGCTCCCTCAAAGCAAAGTTGTAGAAAACCAGATAATCTTAGGGATGAGTGGCGGTGCGCCTTGTGGTGCCTGCAAGTTCCTTAGGAGGAAGTGTGTAAAGGGTTTCATTTTTGCACCACATTTTGACTCAGACCAAGATACCACTCACTTCGCCGCCGTGCACAAGGTGTTTGGAGCTAGCAATGCTTCTCAGAATTCCGCCGCACAAACGCCTCGACGCCGTGGTTACTCTTTGTTATGAGGCTCTTGCTAGGGCTAGGGATCCTATCTATGGTTGCGTTGGCCACATCTTTACAAGTTAAAAATGCAAACCTTTACGCACTTCCTGTTGATGTGGGTGTCAAAAGTTGTCAAGTGTTGGAATCTGTCGAGGAAATTTTAGGGCAACTTTTATTTCTTATCGTCGTTTGAAGGGATTAACCGACCAACCCCATGCCCACTTTTGTAGATGCAAACATTATTGTTTATCACAAGAGTTGAGCGACTTTTCTGAAGTTATATTGATTGAAATAAAAAATAAAATGTATAATTTATATATCTTTTTGTCAGTTTATTATTGATTTATGTTATTTCAATTAACGTGCAAATGAAAACTCGGGATCTCTAATTCTTTCTTTGTTCTTCATAGACGAGTTTAGCGACTGAGTGGTGATGTGTATGAAACTTTGTTGGTGTTCGTTATTAAATTGTCAAAGTCAAGAAGAATATTTTTCAGTGATTAACATTACGCATCTCTTAACCAGGCTCCAAACCATCACTTGGTACCCAATTAGCAAGTCAACAAGGCTCACACTCCACATCATCCTCCTACCTTATCGAGGTTAGACGACATAAAAAGTAATTGACACACTTGTTGGATGCCTTAAACGAGTTTAATATTAATGAATGGGCGAAAGTCTACTTACAATCGTATAAATATTATTTGTTTGGGTAAAAAATTTCAAATTGAAGGAGAATAATGTAAAAGAAGAGGAAAAGGACTAAAAGCGACAGAAATGTGAATTTGGAGACTAAAGTGTAGAAGTGCCAAAGATGAAGAACCTTAGTTGCCATTTATTGAGGATATTATTGAAATAAAACTCAAAATTTGAAGATATGTACAAGATAAAAGTTGAGGTACCTAGTGTGCAATTATCGAGGGCTAAAAATTAATCAAAACAATCATGCTACATATATTTTAAGTTAGACAACTTCTTTGACATAATGAGTTAACGGATTTTCATATATTGATTTTAAGAATATTTTTTTTAATCAATGACAGGATTTCTACACGTAGGTGGGTCAAAAAAAGCTATCATCCAACAGTTTACAAGAGGCATAATTTTGCCCATGCACGTGCGCATGGGAATGACCCACACGCACATGGTATTTTGACAGCGTTTTTTTTATTTCTTTTTCTTTTGTTATATATTTATTTTTTCACTCAGGATACTTTGGGGAATGTATATGGGATATTTTGAGGCCTTTTAAATCAATTGATTATGACTGATTTCATCCAAGAGAGGTACTAGTTAAAAAATAGAAAAATCGAGTAAATGAGTAATTTGTTCATTTGCACATAAAGAAATTAATTAGGCGACGGTTAAATGAAATCATGAATCACAACAATTTTATCAACCAAAATTTTCTCAATTTTAAGATTTGTCATTTTTACTATTTTCGTTAGATTTAATGTTACTTTATTATTTTCAAAATCCAATCTTATTGTGTGCTTTTGTTGTTAAAATTCACGAAATTCATTAAAATTTATATTTTTTAAAAATTCATTATAATCTCAATTCTGAATTGAGGACTCTGCATGAGATTTTTATCGATTCTATGAAAATTTATTCAAACTCAAGAAATTCATTAAAAATTATAATCTTTTAAAATTCATTAAAATCCCAAGTGAGAAAACCCTCCAATAAGATTCATATGGATTTTGTGGAAACTATTCAAATTCACGAAATTCATAATCTTTTAAATTTATATATTTTTAAAATTTATTAAAATCTCATTTGAGAATATCCTCATTAGTATAAAAAGATACAATTATTTGTTGATTTTCGCATTCTCACAACTCATTAAGACGTTCAAGTAGAGAAAATATCGTCATGGAAAAACACTTGACATCTCTTCTATTCATCGTTTCATCTCTTATCTCTGGTATGATTTCAACTCGCCTTTCTTCACGATTATATAGTTGACTCATATTTTACTTCTCTAGTTTCAAATTAGAAGTGGCTTTATATTTGGTTCTAACAAGATATTTTCATATGCAGATTCTTAGGGTCAAAAAATTTGTACATCATATTTGGACTATCCATGCAGCCAAAAAAAGGTCATGTGAAGGAATCCGCATGGAAAATTTTGCAACAACTTTTATTTCTTCTCGTTGTTTGAAGGGATTATCCGATCAACCCCTTGCCCATTTTTGTAGAAGCAAACATTATTGTTTATCATAAGAGTTGAGGGATTTCTCGAGGTTATATTGATTAAAATAAAAGAAATGCATGACTTATATTTCTTTTTGCCCTTTATTGTAGATTTTATATCCCGCAAGTTTACGGATTGTAATAAGTAATAAAATAAACACGTGAGTTCGGATATCGTTCACACGATGAATACTATATTACAGTTGACTATATTATTCCTAAATTCAATTTGATTTAAAACAAAGAGTAGAATGTATTATTTTCTTTTTGTGATTTTTTTAATTTAAATGTACTAAAATAATGAAAGATGATTTTTTTAATGATGTTTTAAGTGTTAGAATTCATGAGTTTATCATAACTATTACTTTAATCTCAATCAACAAATTTTACAACAATCAATAATGTTTATCTGATCGAATTTTTCTAATGTATTCCAATTACGTCTCTCAAGTTCAAATTTATTCTATTTAATTAAGTCAATTACATATCTCTTTGTAAATTCGAATACATTAAATATCTAAGAATCCATGTAACGACTGTATTAATTAGAAAATTTATCTCTACACTTTTATACTAATTTTGAATATTTACTACGTGGTCTAAATAAATAATTCACTTCTCTACATAATTATTTCTCACAAAATCAATGAATTAGTGGCCAATTAATCCAAGTATCAAGAATAGAAGTAAAAACAATTCACAAAATCTATTGGAGATTTAAAATATTTTAATTAAAATTAAAGTTCAAAACTAGATTTCAATCATTCATCGTAACTAAATACTTAATTACACATCATGAGATAATAAAAATACGACAATGAATTAAAGTAAATAACCAAATTTAAGGAAAAAAAGGGAAAAGGATGAAAATCTTGCATCAAGATTCCTCCTCCTCCTTGTAAAAAGCTTGACTCATTTCTTTATTTTTTTCCTCATTTTGGATTGAATAATATATGTACAATGAATTTCCCAAACCTTGATTTGAATGAATGTGTATAATGAAACTCTACAAGCCCTCCCTTTAATTGTTGGACTATGATGTGTATTTATAGAACATGATTTAGACAAAATCCTTGTTGAATTTGATTTTCATCAAAGAATTTGAGAAGAAAAAAGAAATAAGTTACTTTTTCAAATGAACTCCTTTTCTCATGTTTATAGTCATTCGTCTTCTGACATTAAGTCATATTCATTCTAAAATCATTATAGTTGATCCGATGCAAGTTTCAGAGCTTGCAATTTACACCCTATTTGAGCCACATTTTCTCTCAAGAAATTGTTTTGATGGGAAATATGTGGTTAAAAATAAGGAAATTTTGGATTTACGTATAATATTATTTTATTGAAAAATATTTGATTGAAAATAAGAGGGAGAAAAATGTATTTTAGAAGAATGGGTATGAAATATGGTGTTAGTCCTTAAACTTTTCAAATGTAGAATTTAACTCCCGAAACTTACGAATTTTTACCAAATGCACAATTAATACTTCAAATAGATCTCTTGCAATTCAGTTAATTTTCAAAATTTTTGATAAAGATTCCTATAATAATGATTAGGTATAAATCTCTTTCGCACGATAACATTTTATTCACACCATGTTTCAACAAGCCTCTCATGATTCATTCTCTTACTTCTTGTTAATTGATCCCACCATATGATTGCGTAATCGGTAAACTCTATTACCGCTAGTTTCACCTTTTTCTCCTCCGAATATTTATGGCAATCAAGGATCAACTCTAACTTCTTTTCCTACTCTAAATATACTTTCGAATCGTTTCTACCTTGGAATGGAGTAATTCTCATCTTAATACTACCCAAATTCTGATCAACCCTATCTTCACAGTCTCTGGATCTCCTCTAGGCCCCCGTTTACGCCTATCTCCTATATTCCTCATCCTGCCCACTTCGGCCTTCGATATTTGATCATCCTCATTAGCATTATCCACTTCTTTCTCATCAGCAAACTCAACTCTAGGTCCACGCCTACCTTGCCTCTGAACATTAGAAACTCTTTTAGGCCACCCCTTTGTAAGTTAGGTATCACCGTATCTTGCCGATTTATTCTATCTCTAACTTCTATAAATACCATTTTCATCCGCTCGAATTGTTGTTGCATGGCTCTCATTAAAAGGTTTGATTGTCTCTCTTTCTCAAGATATTAATTCTTCTTTATCAGATATCCTAATAACTAGATTTGTATGCCTCACATGTTTGCACTAGTGTTTCACTCAAATTTGGTTTTTCCCTCTAATAATCTCACAACTCTAACATTTTTCCTCTCAATGGTTTATTTCAAGTTCTCTAAGAAATTAATTGATCTCAATAAAATAATTTCCCCTTGTGAGGTTCAAACCAACAAGAACAAGACCCTTAAGAAGGATAAAGACTCGAGAAAGGAAGGAATTAAACGAAAACACAACCAAGAATTTCAAGAAAGTTATTTTTGAAATCGATTTATTTATTTTCCACAAGAAGATTTGATACCAATAGATGATTTAGGTATTAAATTAATTTCTTGAAAGAAATTGCATTTCAAGAATTTTCAAGAAAATGTTTCTTGAAATCGAATAAGCCTCTTTTTGGCTTGAAAATTTATTTTTATTTTTGGTGGAGTTTTTTTATATATATATATTTTTTAAATTTTGACTCTAAATAAGCAAAAAATCAACAAAGACAAGAAAGACCGAAACAAAATTGTATTGGTGCACTATAAATTTAATGCACAAAACAATTATTGAATGTTCTTAGTAATTCTGTTGATATAAAGGACTCAAGAAGATGATAAAGATTCAAGAAACAATGGAGGCTTGATGAAAAAAATGAAGACACAACGAAGAAGATGAAAAAAAATAGTGAAAAGATAAAGATATAATTTTGATTTTAGAACCAAAGTACTCTGATACCAATTGATGTGAACCTACGTAGCAAAAGTAGCTCCGAAACCCACAAAAATATTGAATCACAATTCCAAAAAAGCTAAAATCCCGATTTGAAACTTGATCCAATAATTTATTGAATCAAGGAACCAAAGTTATATAGGCTCAACCCCTTAATAACAAAAATTATGAACCTTGCTATGAAATTGTGGAACGTAATAAAGAAGAAATTCTTGATAACTTCGAAAGTGGGTTCAATGAAGAATAAGAAAAAAGCAATCTTGATTTGATTTAATCTCTTGATAATTAATTAATTTACAATGAAAGAATGAGATCATAAATATAGGCAATTCATAAAAACCATAATTAAAACGTAAAACATCGAGAAAATATCAAACAAACAGAATTCTAAACTAAAATGTCAAGAAAATCTGAAACAACTTTGGATACGTAGAGCATGAGTTTTGAATTGAAAAGTGTTTTGCTTCCTGTGATAAACTCCGTGACATCATGACTTGGCAAGTCAGTTTTCTCTATCGTTACAACTGTGTCAAGCTCCTTGATCAGGTTATCTATAAATAAATATGCAGATTCTATTTAGCACCAAGCAACGAAGATATGAATGATTTTCAACCAGGTTAACTACAAGGTTAAGTAAGCTTTTAACCTCAAGCTCCATATCCAAGTCAGGCTGATGACCGTCCACCTCCAGTCTTACTGGCAAAGAGATCCGATATATAAAAAATGAAATCACCTGGAAGAGCCAATTTCACCTGAGACCGTATCTGCTCTTCCCTGAATCTTGCCAGAGAGATCAGCTAGAATCCTAAAGGCTAACACTCTCTTGGACTTGGTAGAAGACCGTACAACTTCTCAACAATTGTCAACAGGCTTGGAAAAATCTCAAGCATATCCATGCAAGGAATAATGGATGAACCATACCAAAGGTACTAGTTTTATGCACCAAGTCCAATCAATTTTGAATATAGTTTTATGCACCAAGTCCAATCAATTTTGAATATAAACACTTTTAATGTATAATTGATGTTATGGTAAGATCTATTATTTAATCGAATTAATATTTTAATAAATTAAATAATAGAATCTGTAGATTCAAGTTTTGATAATTTGTTAATCACAAGGAGTTATGATGACTTAATTTTAAATTATCCATGGTTGTAAGTAATAACGAGATATGTATATTATTATTACGGATATACCATCACGTGTAACATTTTTTACTTGTGAAATAAGTAGCTGATCTCACAAGTTAAAGTGTGGTGATATTTAAATGAACACATAGACATTTTGTTATAGAATCAAACATTGGAGACCCACTGGAGAGATTACACATGCATAATTATTTGAGTGTTAGTGGTTAATTTCTAACATTCGGTAGTGAAATTTGTCCTCTGACTTGAGGTCATCATTATACCTTATATGAGGACAAATATACTTTGGTGATGTTGAATGTTACTTTGCCAAGGGTAGCTAATACGGTATCGTTCGGGTATGTCAAGAATCATATGAAAGTTTTGAATGATCAATAGAGTCACTCTTCAATAGTAAGATATTATGATCTACATTTTATTCAGTTAAGTTAATAACAAAATCTCTGGCCAATATGTACTCATAAATCGAAAAAAAAGTTTTCGACTCACATTTACTTAATAGTTGGATAAAAGATATGATTGATAATTGAGATTGACACACATAATCAGATCATATTGACGAAAGGATTATAGTTTCACAATAAACGAACAAGTTTGATTTTGTCATAATACATTACATTTTTCATCACATGTATTGCCTGACACATTGTTAGATGTCAATATGGGACAACGAAAATGAATTGATGAAAAATTAAAAGGAATATTTTAATTTATCGATTTTGATTAGATCAAAAAATAATTTACGTCGTTAGATATCGTGATTGAGAACCTATGTGTGACATACAGAATGAGAACATATGTGTGATATTTCAATTAATTAATTAACAAGTGTTGTATAATTAATTAATTGAGTTACTTGTTAATATGCCCAGATTAATTAGTTAGATTAATTAATTCATGGATTAAATTTAATTAACTGGATTAATTAAATATTGGAACAAGTTAAATTTAATAGACGGGTCAAACCCACTTGGACTTGTATTAATAAGTCATTAAGGTTTTAGAAAAATTGTACAGACAATAATTCATATTCTTGCTAGAACAAGAAAATAGAAACCATAATTCTCTCATTCTTGTTTCCTGTGTGGATTTTCATTTAAGACTAGACAATTGTACAGCTGTAGATTGCAGATAGATTATTTATGTTCTAAGATCAGTAAAAGAGTTTGCAGAATTCATCAAATGTATTATTTTAAACATAGTTTCCATCTAAACAAAAAAACAGATCCGTGATGAGAATTGAAAATAATTTATTTTCCGCTGTGCATGATAAGTAAATTCCCAACAAAAGGACTGGAAAGTGCCAATGTCGGAATCGTCGATCTAACAGTGTGGTCATGAACTCAAGAAAGCTAACATGGGAAACGCCTTACGCAAGATATCTAGAGCTTTGAACTGCAATGCTTGTAAAATCTCAGACCTATTCATAACAATTAATAACTTATTGACAATGTCAATAGCTGNTCATCAAATGTATTATTTTAAACATAGTTTCCATCTAAACAAAAAAACAGATCCGTGATGAGAATTGAAAATAATTTATTTTCCGCTGTGCATGATAAGTAAATTCCCAACAAAAGGACTGGAAAGTGCCAATGTCGGAATCGTCGATCTAACAGTGTGGTCATGAACTCAAGAAAGCTAACATGGGAAACGCCTTACGCAAGATATCTAGAGCTTTGAACTGCAATGCTTGTAAAATCTCAGACCTATTCATAACAATTAATAACTTATTGACAATGTCAATAGCTGAGAGAAAATCACCTCGCTTTGCTAATGTGAAATTAAGGCATCTTAATGCTGCAGCTTGGAAATCCAAAGATCGCTCTTCACTTGCAAACAAGGTCAGCAATTTTATCCGCAACCAAAGGCAAGAAATATATAATAGCAATATAGAGAAAAATGTAGCAAGAAAAGACACAATTTTTTTTTAAAAAAAAGAATACTATCTACAAAGAATTCATCATAATAGATAGCAAATTTTCTCAACAAATTAGCTGGGTAAATGGAGATTGAATTGAAGATTTCCCAAGGGTACACACTCATTTTAGAGAGAGGAATAAAAATAGATTGTGATACTTTTAGATTTATTTTTTTTGTAATTTAATTAATAGGTGAAGTAGATAAAAAGACAGATACCATACTACCATACCTGTGCAGAGATTTGAAGCAGAACAGAAGTAAAAGATTTCCCAGCGTAAATCTTTAAAACAAGCAAACTGGTATTCACAAAAAAATGAAACTTGTATTCAATTC
>CAIGRL010029878.1:0-10489 GCA_903798325.1 Fraxinus xanthoxyloides
GGGATGAAACAGAACCAGTTATAAGTCCGAGGCATGAAATATATTAGATTTTATCTCTCTCTTTTGGAGAACAGAAGTGACGTAAGAAACAAAGAATGAACATTAGATAGACATACAGAAACTCAACCATTAGACACATACGTCTATATCCTTCAAAACACAGTATGGAGAGGAAATGAAAATTTAAATTTCAGCAGGAACATTCCATTAACTTTCTCTATGAAAGAAGAATTAGTTAATAGAGAGAACAAATTACAAAATAGTTCTCAAATATAAAACAGAAGCATCATAAAGGGAAAGTCAACAATGTAGTCTCTATTAAACCACTTGATCTAAAAGCTTATCTTCAATAGTTCCAACTGCACTAAACTTACAGTCTGGGTTAAGAAACACTGCTGAAAATTTCAGCATCCTTATCGAGCCATATAAATATGTGACAAATAAACCTGTAAAAATATCTGCATAGTGGTTAACTATAAAGCTCCAACAAACTCTCTAGAACTCATACTTCTAATCATTATGATTTAGAAGAAAACGAATATCCAAGGAACCTATCAAGATAATTACTAGTGTCGTGAACGGAAAGATCATAGAATCCAGGTTAAGCAGTTGATACAGTATACTGGACCAAAGATAAATCTAACTCGAGACATGCATCCACCTCGAGACATGTAATGAATCTTGTCATCCACCATTCAAAAAATGACTAATATTTCAGTTACACCAAAAATTACAAGGACGGTTTTTTTCCAAAAATGGATAAACCTTAAAAAACATCTTTCGAAGTATTATTACTATTACAGGTCCATTATTAAAATTTTCCAAGCATGAGACCACGGTTCTTCGAACTAAATGTAATATTTTAAGTATCTCAATCATAGTTCTAATTGTAATTGGTGATCCAACCACCTTAAACAGAATTTATACATATATGGTCACAACTTGATTCCTGGAAAATGCCAAGCATGATTCTTTTATTCTTGTTACGCCGAGAGTCACCCAATTTTGTTGCTTTTCTAATTATATGAACAGTTCAACCAGGAACGATCAGTCCTATGAAATTGAATGAACAAGGCTAGATATAAGCAAAGATGTACTAGAGGATGGAGAATGGATATGAAGAAAGAAACTCGGCATAGACTTCCTCACTCGGAAACATCAGAGGGAAAATGGAAACCTTGTATTTTTGAGCCAAAACATTTTTCACTATGACAAAACAGACATCTGATGATGCTCTAGTTTGAAGCACTCCACCCATTGCAGTTACCAACTTTTCAATTTCAACCTACAAAATCATCCAAAAAACAGGGAATTAATAATTACCAAGATGGAGAACTATGTCAAATGGCCATGTGCAATTTTTTTTTTTTTATTTTTTTGTGAGGGTGGAAAGAAAGTGCTAGACACTCATATTAAGATCGAAACAAGTCAAATAGAAACTCTTCAAATTATGATATTCCAGTAAAAATGTCTCGCTTGTTTGGACATTCAACAGAAATTTTTTTGAATCACATAAAAGGAGGTTTTAAGCTTAAGTGCAGTGTGCATATAAAAAAACAGAAAATGGAATCAGATATCAACTATAGACCTCACACCGTATATGTCCATCCAGCTCAAAAAATCAAAACAAGAAAGAAAATCAGAAAGTGAACCTCATTTTTGTACTAAAGCAAATCTTGTCAACAATGGAAAATCAGAACAAGCCCTTAAAAACCATATAGGTCAATACCACCTCAGACATATAAAAACAGTTTCCAACAAAAGAGTAGCTTAAACTTCATGTAAAAGAACAAAAATGATGTGTCCTACTTTAAGATGTACAAACAATTATCTAAAAACAAAATATAGAATAGCATTACTGAGCTCATATTAAAATATGCTTTTTCTGACGAATATACGGCCAATTTCTTGTTATGTACAAGATGTAATAGCAAACAAAAGTTTGGTCCATAAGAACCATTGATGGCAAATGTGATGAAATTGGCAGAAGAATCATGAGAAAACTACACATTTATTTTAGGAATAAAAATGAGAAATAAATAAGAATTTTCTTATTATTTTTCTTTTCGTAGTTATTAAGTTGAAGCTAGGAATTTTCTATGTTTCTAATTTTCATAACTTTCCTTTTATTTCATGAATTTGATGTATGAACACATTGCTATTATTCAGATGTGCACTACTGATTAGATATTCAATGATATTGAAATTTGTTATTTGTTATCTCCTTATTCTCCAATTATTCTTCTCTCTTTCTATCATTTCTTTTTTTGTCTCTATTATACTCTCTCTTCTAAGAAAAATAGTCTTGAAGTGTTTGTAAAAAAGAAGTCTTTCGATAATTCATTGAAAAAGATATCAGCAAGATCCATTAGATAGCGAATTTGGTTCTAAGCCATCTCTGACTATTAATTCATGATAAGAAAAGAATCCTGCTACTGTTGGTTAAAAGCATCTTTATTGCTCTTCAGAAAAAGTCTCGTAATTATTGTACAAAAAAGGTCTCATTCAAGTTCATGAAAAGGACAGTTTTGTGCAAAAAAAGGTCTGAAATATATTTTCTCCAGCAAAAATAAAAATAAAAGAAAGAAAATCAAGAGCACTGTTCGTCGGGGAAAAAATTCTAAAAGCCGAGTCCAGTCAGAATTGTAGCATCCCAAGCCAACCAACCAGCATGTTATTTGAATCCATCAGCTAACCACCCAACCGGGAAAAAAAGAAAGAAAGATAGAGAAAGAGAAAACCATCAAATCACCAACCCAATTAGAAGCACACAATCCATCAATATACAAAACCCATAAAAGAATAAGAGTTTATGGATTAAAACATTTGTCGAAGATGGAAAGACAGATAAACGTGTCAGATGTGGATCATTCAAAGTGAGTTGAGAAAGTTTATATGTACACAAACGCATATATCACAAACATAACAGATCACGTAGTTTTAAGTTTACAGTTCCTCAACTCAAGAGTCTGCACAATAGATTAAATTTCCAGAAAAATGTAACCACAAAACAAAAAAGACGTCTACATCACAACACTGGAGGCACGGGAAGAAAATTAGGGGAGACGGGCAGACAGCATGATCAGCTCTTCTATTCTTCCAGATTCGTATACCATCTCTTTGCTAGTAAATTTGTATATAAACAATGACCATCTAGCTGAACTAAAAGCACTACACTACACTTTTCCCTTTATAATGATGTCAACATACTGTTTATTCAGGTGCATATGGCATGAAAGGCTAAATGCAGCATGGCCCCATCATCATAAACAAAATTGCAGATAGTTTTCTCTTAACTTAAATTCAGCAAGACTCCTCCCGCAAATCAAGAAAGATTTGCAAACATTAAATAACTCACCGATTGGTGGATGAGTGCCACCCATAATAAGAAATCTAGCAAAATTGGAATAAAGGCTTTAGAGAAAAAGAATGTTGTGCTGCCTTGTTTATCATTAGATGAAACCTCAACAATGAAAAAAGGCAGGCACGTTAACCCTGTCGCAATTTCCAATAGATAAGAAGTAGCTTACTGGCTCCGTACCTTTTCATCCTTCTCAAATCCAGACACGAGTATGTTGACACCATCCATTGCAAGGCAGCAAGTGAACCCCTGATTAGGCAGCGATCTGTGCTCTTTTGCACAAGACAGCAGACACTGAGGGCCTAGCTAAAGCAAAATTACACATCATATTAGCACGCTACAAGATCATAAACTTAAAAGGTTAACTGTCGACATGACAGCCAATTAAAGAGGAAGGCAAATCATAAAAAGATTAAAAAAAAAAAAAAAAATGAGCCATTCCCAACGTTAAAAATAGAATACACCATCATCACCCTATCCATCAGTACATCATAACAAGCAATTAAGATAAATTATTAACCTGTATGCAAGAAGTGCTAGTAATCTGAATTTAGGCATATAATTTAAAAATAATGAATACATTTAGCTGTTCTCCTTGAATTTATATACAGCTCTATCTATTAATTATGCTACATTAGCTCAACCCATAGTAATCACNAAAAAAAAAAAAAAAATTGAGCCATTCCCAACGTTAAAAATAGAATACACCATCATCACCCTATCCATCAGTACATCATAACAAGCAATTAAGATAAATTATTAACCTGTATGCAAGAAGTGCTAGTAATCTGAATTTAGGCATATAATTTAAAAATAATGAATACATTTAGCTGTTCTCCTTGAATTTATATACAGCTCTATCTATTAATTATGCTACATTAGCTCAACCCATAGTAATCACAAAAGATCTTTTAATGAACTTATCAAGTTAATTTCCTCAAATATTCTCAGCTGCATATTACCACTTAGCTTATATTGTGTGCACTTTGCACTGAAGTCCATCAATGTGCCTTATAAATTCATTAAAAAATAGAAATAAAAAGTACTAGGGTAATTTCCCAAAAACATACCGAGCAAATTACAGCCTTTAGATCGAAGATCCTCAAACTTCTCCTGCAAAATACAAACCACAAAATGAAGAGAGATAAAAAACAAAAAAATAAAAAGCAAAAATTCAAATCAAATTAAATGGAGAATATTAGTGAGGTTTTTACATGATCACGGGAGGAGATAACGTGGTAATCGTTGGGGCCATTACGGGAGGGGTCGCAGCAGAGGAAAACTTGGGCGCCGTTGAGCTTCAGCGCGTCGTGAAGCGCATCGAAGAGCTCCGGCGGCACTAGGTTCCTTGACATGAATACATTCGCTCCCTTGAACACCTTCGCCATCATCCTCCACTGTGTGAGTGATTAGATGGAGAAGTGTTGCTAAATTTTGTGGAGAGAATAGAGGGGTAAAGGGTTTCTATTTTCTAATTAGGGGAAAAAACTGATTTGAAATTGTCGGGTTGCTGTAAATGTATTTCCGCGGGAAATGCCTTCCACTTTTTTCTTTATATATATATACAATGTTGGATTGATTTTATTTTTTATTTTGGAGGTGTTTTATTACCATCTTTTCATAATAAAAAATATTTTTCAAAAATTCATCACGTGATTATATTTTTCTTAAATGAGGAAAATATTTTCTTTAGTAAGTAATTATTTATATTTTTCAGACAAATTAACTATATTTCGTTCTTGTCATCGTGGTTTTGGAGAAATATTTGAATTGTACACCCCGGATGTAATTTGTGAATAATAGTGGCCTTCACTTGTATTTATATTTTAAATAAATATATTTATATATTATCGACAAAAATATTCATAGATAAATTAATAAAATTAAGAAAAATAAAAAATAGACTAAAATCCTGATTACAGAATGCATCCTATGATTTTTAAAGCTCAAGCGGATCATAATTTTCCAACGAGTACATATATCATAGTAAAGTGTAATGAAACTATACAAAATATAGAATGCATCCTATTGGTCATCTATTCTATTCGAGTTTGTTTTCATATTTTTGGACGAACTTGGAATTTGGATAGTATCATTTACAAAAGTGACGAAAAAAATGTAAAAACATGTGTTTTAATCACATAGATAAACGTTGTTTCATATATACTTGAACATTATTGGCGAGTATGATAAATATATTTTATACACTTATCCGTCCTCAAAATATAGATATTTAAAATTTCTCTTGATTAATTACGACCTAGTCCATTGTATATATTTCGTTTATTAGGTAAAACTCGATAATTGGAGATGAAATTGAATAAAAGAAACGAAAAAATGACGAAATTCAAAGTTCGAGGATTTAATTGCGACTTTTCAATAGTTGATTTCGACCACCAGATGATGGTTGAAAATTACAACGCTTCAACTGAATGCAATTGGAAGGTGAAGGATCAAAATTATTTCAAAAAAGGACTCAAGAATAAATTTGGGACTAAAGTGCAAATTTGTTGAAGATTTTACACTGGGCCACCGCCCAGCCTACATAAACAAAACGGGGGGACTAAGATTTTTCACTGGGTGATCGCTCGTATTTATACTGGGTAGCCGCCCAAGCCAAATTTTGGGATTCCATGGAAAATTTCAAAATTGATTATAACTCTTTCTTGGAACGAATTTTGGACACGATTTTCAACTTATTTTCGAGCCCTATACAGAACATAATCATACATTGTGGGGACCTCTCATACACTATTATTCATCAATTATCGTCGATTAAAGAGAGGCCAATTTTATTGTTCTCGTGAGAATTATATAACAATTATGAGATTTCCTTAAATTGAAGTTTCAATCTTGATCCTAGAAAAATAAGAGAAGAAACAATTGGATATTCATCAAGAAATCATCGAAGAGATTTAAGATTTCAAAATTCATCTTCTTCCTCTCAATTTATCCAAAATTCGAGTTTTGTTTCTCCAAATAAATATGATTCTTGCAATTTTGTAATGCCAGGCTAAGATGTCAATTAATAAGACGTGGATAAACCTTTATTTTAATGTTTTAACACAAATTCAATAAATTAACACCCAATGTGTGTTTATTATTGGATGTTTGATATTGTATTTAATGTTTTTCAATTATTTAATCACTGGTTAAATTGATTTGTCGATTTTATTATTCTCGATGGAGACAATAAGATAGATATCATGTTATAACAAGTATTGTAACATCTGATATGGAATAGGGATATATCATTATACTTTGCATGATTTTTATGAATGTTTTAACCATTTTAATGCGTATTTTATGTTCACATCTTACATATAAATATAGGTCACGTGAGATTTTACATTTAATCGATATCGAGAGATACTGTTAATTAACTAATGAACATTGATCCATAAGAATGTGCACGCATTATCATATTATTGAATTGCATTTAAATAGATCAATAAGGGGTATTCAAAGTTTTAGTAACTATTCAATCTAAATTCATAAAAGTTTCATAATTTGCTCACTAAAATAATTAGTTAATCAGTATAAATCATTAAATCACACTTGATTATTCAATTAAAATTATAATTGATTGACACTAGATTAAGTGCATAGTTCTCGAACAATATCCCGTCAATCATTTTATTAATTGTTCGTGATACTGTACATGGATTTCAAACGATCGAAATACATTGAACGGGATTTATTAAGTTTCAAACAAGAAGATGACAACCGAATTGCAAGCTATGGAGTTTCTCACTTCAAGCATAGAGTTCCATTCCTTCCCTTTTCATAAAATCCAGTTTTGAATTCTATCTCTATGACATTTCTAACATAATTTTCGTTATAATTTGAATATAATTATAAATTCATCTATCTAACAAATAAAGCGAATGAACAATGAACCATAGATCGAAGTTTAGAAGAACTGTGCTACACTTGTCATAACGAACACCACACATTTTGATAAGTGAGATAGAAATGTTCATTGATTTTAATGCAATTTTTTATGAGTTTATAATTCGTGCTTAAAAATAGGTTAGTTTTATTCGAGAGAAAGTCAATCATATGAACATTCGATTATCAACCTGAATGAAATTTGCCAGTTGCAAATTTAGTTGAATTAAATTAAAGTGTATAAACGTAAGTGAAATTGGAATCCTGGTGTTTGAATTTCATAAGTTGCTTCCTTAGGAGATTTTAATTTACATTCTTCACAAATAATTAGTTACGACTAGAATAATTTAGTTCAAACAATTCTCGTAGAACGATATTTATCAACTCGCTACATGTCATACACTTGCGACACTATATATGACAACCTTAGAACAAGGACGTACAAGAGCTCGATCTTGAACTTTGAAATTCTCAAAGCAAGCCTGGATGGATCGAGCTCCGAGGAAGGGTTTAGATAAGTTTGTCGAAAAATTGTTTAATATTTCTCCGTTTGAAATTCATTTTCTTTTCCTTAAATTTTACTTTTTAAAGTCAAATATAAGATTTCTATTTTTTCAGACATTTTTTTGTTCGTCAAAAAATATTAGTAACTTTTCAGGAATAATAGTTTTGATTCCACGAAATGTGTGAATAATAAATGTGTAGCAGTTATGAATGATTAATTGAAATTAATATTTAATTTTGATTACGATTAATAACTTTTTAGGAAACACAATTATAGATTCGACATTATAACTATCAATTATACATATTTTACATTAATAATTTTGCTATTTGTCCATAAAAAACTTACATAATAGATTACATAATATGACGTGAAAGGAAAATATTGAATGAAAAAGTTGATTGTGTTTTAAACTGACAAATGACAGAGTACCGTGTGATGTTACGTAATTCATTATGTAAATTCGATGCACGTGTTGCAAGATTTTTACATTAATATATAATTAACATATGAGTTAGTGGTTAGCAGCCACCTACTTAAGACTCCAGTTCATATGAGTAGTTCCATCGTCCCTCGGTTTTTATGTTAGATATGAGAAAAGACTTGCCGTTGAGCAATCGCTTATAATGTGATGGACGAATTTGTTCCAACTTTTTAATTGACTAAGTTGGAGTCATGGAATTGCTAATGATTTTCCATTTCTTGACGAATATTTTTAAGTGAGCTGGACTTTATTCACACCGCACTAAGAGCCTATAATTGCATTTAGTGGGCTGGACTTTATTCATACATATTGTACTCATTAATAATTGATCACGGGACTTGGTACCACTGACAAGATGTAATGAGAAGTCTTCAAAGTGCACACCTTCCATGTATGGGTGCATCATCTCCGTTTCAGATGGATTGATTTCTTATACTTGCAGTTGTACATAAACAAAAACAGTTGTTATGAAACTCATTTACTTTGACATGTATACTGATTGCACAACTTAAGTTGTGTCTCACAAATCAATGAGTACTATCAAATGTGAAATATAATATGAAATGTGACTTGTGACCATGCAATGTGACATGGAACTGTGACCTGGGCAATGTGACTATGGAATAGAAAATATAACACGTGACTATGCAAAGGGACCTGTTGCATATCCAAAAAATTGATGAATACTATGCAAAGCGATTTTTCCTTCAACTGTGTAATATAAAATATGACATCTGACTCTATTAGGTTAACCGTGACTCATTTGTGACTTGACTACGTAATACACAAATGAAACGAAAACTTACATCCAGGTCAGAGAACACATCTTCTTCCAGTTTAGCACCAGATGACAGTGTATCTAATCTCCAATTCAAGATACGTGGGCAACTCCTCCGAATCCTAGGAGTCACAGTCCCATCTAACTGTGGAATAGACTCATAAATCCAAACTTGAAAGGCAAATAGAAATCATTTGAATCTGTAGTGAGAGTTTCTATGACTCAAACCATCTTTCAGCGAGTTAATGGAAATATCGAACAAATTTTTCGCCCATGAAAACATGTTCATAGCATCAAAATCTTCAACAAGAGCAAACAAATAGTTCTCAACAACCTTCTTGTATGAGGTTGAAAACAAGTATGGTGTTATCAATGAAATAAAGAATCACAATCATAACCAAATCATCATTGTCTTCATTCGTTAAACCAACGAAGATGTCTCTAACATCTTCATTTGTCACTAGATTCAAGTGTCTAAAATATTTATCTTTAATCCTAGACTGTGCACTTTGAAGACTTCTCCTTACATCTTGTCCTTGGTACCTAAGTCCCGCGATCAGACAGAACTCAGGCAAAGAAAACCGCAAATAATTACCAGCAACTATAAATCACATCTCTTTTTTGTTTGATTGCTTCACCTCATGCAGAAGAAAATCATGGATTAGCCGAAATTGAATAACTATCTCGCTACAATCCAATAAATGGGAGAAACATGTATTAGCTAGAATCTGTTTTTGTTCATTGTTGAACTTTGATGTAAAATTTGACAATATGTGCTTGGTTGCATTCATGGTAATTTTACCAGGAAACCATATAACTTTCGGTATTATATACTCCCATTCATGCAACATATGACAAAAAATAATAAGCCTACATATAACTAAGGTCACGTGTTATACATAAATATAGGATTATTAAAACATCATGATTCATCATAGAACTATAGACATTTCACAAGTACATAATAGATTGCAAATAATAGTAAAAATGCAGTCACAATAAGGTTACAACGTCAAAAGTATGCGTGACTACCCAAACCATACACACCCAACAAATGTGAAATATAAATTTCTCATTACCTGAATCAGATAAACAATTGATTTTAACTTTTCAAACAAATTCAAAACAGAATATGCTCCAATCGATGTTTCAATGAGGTCACAAATTATAACATTGTGCAAATACCTAAATCATTCACACCCAACATATGTTAAATATGCATTTCCAAAAATAAAAAAAAAATCAGAATCAGATTTGGATGAATTTACCTTTCGCGATTTTAGTGGGGTTCTGCGAGTTTCAGGTTTGGAATCTTTAGTTCCTTTCATCCTTTTTCTTTTCTCAGTTATTGTTCTAGATTTCTCACCCATCATTGTTAAAACATTTTTAATGACTATGGGAGAAATAGAAGAAGATAGTGGGTTTTGTGGCAACAATTGTGTGGTATTTTTTTGAAAGGAATCGTGAAAA
>CAIGRL010029905.1:0-10847 GCA_903798325.1 Fraxinus xanthoxyloides
ATTAAAGAATACTAATTACTAAAATGCGAAGGTTAGTAGATGTATAAAAGGAATATCATTTAAAATGGATTTATTCTGGGAAATACACATCCAGTATTCTTCTAAATTCTCCTCTACAAGAGGCCCTTTCATTCAAGTCCAGCCTACGCTGTCATTCTCCCATATTTTCAATCATATGACCAAAGATGATGTACATCTGAGGTGGAGTAAAGGCCACCGATATGGGGTCTTGATGTTGAAGAGTTTCCAGCTGCGTCTCTTGAGCCCTCTCCCATCCACTCCTTTCTGCAAGCCAGAAATACAAGAAACTAAGCACAACTTGGTATTGAAAATAGTAATCAACAAACAAACAAAGGTAAAAGGACCAGAGACGAATATAATCATAAGACAATGCAAGATGAAAGACACCAAAGTCACCAAAGCATTAAACAGGGAGGGAGGAAAGGAAGGATCGGAATGCAGCAACTCTTTTAAGGTTGAAACACAAAAAAATTAGTAATTCCAGCATTTCAAAGTTTGGGGCATGTTTCAAAATGAATGACCATCCTCTTAAAATAAAAATAAAAAAAAATTGCACACCTTCCTTTCCCATAACACCCCTTGGTACCATGCACTAGAACTTGGTTTCTTAGTCATACTCATTTCCCCCCTCTTATCCTGTTCTTTCCCCCTCAGTAGCTTTTCATCTCTGTTGAAGCCCCAGCACCAAACCCCATGATAGTAACAAGTATAACGAATTTAATATTGTAAGATATGAATAAAAATACCTACAAGTTAGAGCCTAGAAAAATAAACGAAAACATAAAAGAGACTACAGACTGGCAACAGAATAATTTTTTTCAAAGGACCAATGTGAGATGCTATAGGTAATAACCCAAATTCCAAGACTTCATTTGTGAGAGAGAGAGAGAAACAAGAGCTTAAGTTCTAAAATGGCATTTGTCTACCAGGTAAGAGCAAATGAGGGCGAATGTGAGAAGATAATGTAGTGGCAAACTTCTACATCTCTATGCACAAGGTGGCTGTCATCTATTAATTTCGTGCTACATAAGAAAAACTTCCACAATTCCCAAATATCAAATGACTCAATAGAGAAGACTAAGAAAACCTGAGGGGTTGCTCAATTGGTCAGACCTTGAGTTTGCTCCCAAATAGTCACCAATTCGAGTCATCTCGGGGCCACTGAGGTGAGTATCCGACTATAAACTTCAGGATCTCATTGGATTAGTCGAGGTACACGCAAGCTAATCCGGACATCCACGGTTATCAAAGAAAAAAAGAAGAAGAAGACTAAGGGAGATGCAGAAAGGGGGGAATTTCGGTGACCTAGGGGTATTCATCTAGGCAATTCCATAGTTTTTGGAAAGTGAAGCAGCATTTGATGCTCAGCTATTATGCAACAAATGCATGTCAAACATTTGCAAGAATGGTATTGAGATGTTCTAAGCTGTGTCATTCAGCAAAAACAGCAGCAGTTATTATGACAAATTTAGTGTCACAAGGGGCAATTCCATAATTCTTGGAACACTAAATGCCATTCGATGCCCAGCTATTACGTGAATGATAATTGTCAAACACTAGCAAGAATGGCAGATATTGTCTTGTTGTGTCTCAAATCTGAGGAGAATAGAGGCTCAACTAATAATTGTAGAGAAAAAGGAAAAAAAAAACGACAGAACAAGCCATTCATTTAATCCTTGTTTCTCATCCCATCTTGCACAGAACTTGTGACCAACTTTTGTGGATCATGACAGAACAAGCCATTCATTTAATCCCTGTTTCTCTTTCATCTTGCAAAGAACGCGTGACATACTTTTGTGAATAACATGCAGTTCAAAATTTTCAGAAGAGAGAAGTAAAACAAAAAATGACCCCAATTCCTATTCCTGTCCATATGTCTTAGTACAATAAGGTGTGTATGTATATATATATAAAATAAAATACATCTTTAAAATAGGTAATATTCATATTTGTGCAGGGCAATCGTCATTTATTTTTACATACAACCACTTAAAAGTCGGAGGTTTAGTTGGACATCTACTTGTTAATTAAAAGAAACAAGAACTGAGGTTCAAGGTTATGCATGCAATTTTATTCAACAAGTAAAAGGAGCTAAAGTAGAACTTGACAAACAGTAAACACGGATATGATAAAAGTTAGCGTTATGCCAACCTCAAGGGAAAACTGTATATTACAACTTTTAAATATTTGCACAGACGCCCCTTTAAATCACACTATCAGATATCTAACCCAACAAGAAATGGGTAATCAGGCAACCATTACAAACAGAAATCAAAAAGCTCATGCAAGAAGCAACAGATTATATTCTTTCAATATGAATGTTTCGACAAAAACTATGTGTAGGTAAAGGCATACTCCTTTGCCCAACAACGAAAGCAAACAAAAGTAGTTCCAAATAGAAGAGATTTTAAGGTTGAAGAGCTTACTTTTCCCAGGAATTAGCTCCAGATAAGTCAAATTGTTGTTTAGCAGTACAATCACTGGAACTCCCATAAATTATACCATTACGATCAGATTTCTCCCTATGATTCAACAAAATTTGGTTCTCGCCATATAAAGTTTGTGGCAACCATGGACCATCAAAATTGCTAGGCAAAGAACTATCATATGTCCAAGAATTCTGAAAATTGCCAAGAAAATTATTTTGAGAAGAGTGGGTGCCAGGATGGGTTTGCTCATCATTCTTAAACAGCGAGGCCATTGTTTTCTGAGGTACCGGATGCATAATATCTTCCTTTGGCCTGCTCAGTTCTGGAGGCAAAAGCCAGCTGACAGGTCCACCTACCAAATTTATACCAGCCTGACCTAGTGGAGAACTATTCCACATCTGCCATGTTCCATTGTCATTTGCATTGTTGGAATTATCCTGAGCTTTAGGAGTACTATGGGGAAAAGAAGAACTACCAATCCTTTCCTCTGAAAGTCGTGATCGCGACAATGGGGACTGAATTGGCGATGGCTTGGTGACTTCGGATGATGCAAGCGAAGTCTTCAAAGCACATGGTTCTTCCAATACTGTATCTGTTACAAAGCCAAGGTCCAAATCAAAGTTATCGAGTGATTCAGAAACTGGCCCAAGCAAGGATACAGGGTCTGGAACATAACAAGGGTCTTCAAAAATCTCTGACTCCTCTGGTAATAGTTGATCTGACGCTTCTCCAATACTAGGGAATATAGCTTCTGACAACGATGGATGACACCTACTGTTGTTTGTTAATCCAAAAGGACGAGAGGGTAAAGTAGTTGGTGGCAGCTGTCCAAAGTTAATTGGTCCATCAAATAATTGTGGTGGGCTCCGAACTTCTGTTTGGGACTTCACATTTGGCCTACTGATGACATTCGGATTAGAGGGTGTAGAAACAGCAGATGTACGAGTGAATAATTGTTGCCATGATTTTTTGGGGGCCAGACATGGTTGAGGTTCAGTAACCAACTGCAGGAAAAAAAAAATAATAAACAAACCATGACCAAGGCCACAGATCTAGAGATGAGTATAGAAGTTAAGAACACAGCGTTGACTTATTCAAAACTTTATGTTGTGCAAAGTAAGATTGAAACACATGCCAAGAAATCAATCACCTGAAAGGACATCTCACTGGCCACAACTAGAAAATGTAAACATTAAGTGCGTTACCAACATCAGGTCACAATATCCATAATGGTCAAGTACAGAAAACTGACTTCCTCCTATCGTCAGTAAACTAATAAACACAATTAACATCCAACCCAATCCACAATAAAGATAGGGAAACGAAGATCAATTAAAGACAATAGATAACTTACGGGGCGATAGACATTCTTATCATCTCCATTTACATTTGATCTCCCTGATACCCATTCTGGCTGAAATACATCTTTCCTATACGCAGAACCTTGAACATGATCTATTGATGCATTAGGTCTATGTTCACTTGAAACAGTAGAAATATTAGCACTTTTTCCCAAAAACCCACCTCCAGTAAGTGCTTTAGAAGAAGATAAAAAGGTGCCCTTCATACGATCCAGGTATCTTGTTCCAGCAGTTCCTCGGTTATGACTGTTCATGGTAGCACCCTTAAATCCATTACCCACTTCTACACTATGAGATTTCACATTTTCAGATACAGTTCTATGTTCTTCGCATTTGTCACCATCAATTTTCTTGTTTCTAGTGCTTTCCTTGCCAACTATCTTTTCTGATTCCTCCACATCAGAGTTGCTTTTGCTTGATCCCCTATCTCTCTCTTTCTTTCTTTCCTGATGCTTCTTTTCAGCTTCCTTTTTCTTATTTCTATCCTTCTCAGGAGTGGGCTCTTTTCCACATTCCTTTTTGTCCAACTTCTCGTCCCGCAATCTCCTACGTTCTTCGACCATCCTCGCAACTTCTTCTCTCTGCTTTCTTTCTTCCTCCTCCAGTAGCTCCTTCTCTAATCTAGCCTGCCTCTTCTCCTCAGCTTTTCTGCGGGCTTTCTCTCCTCTACTCTCATGAAAATTCCCTTCATTCTCACCTCGCTTATCCAATAGCCGTATGAGCTCTGCTTCTGTTGATGTATCATCTCTGGACGAACTAACTCTAAATATCTTCCTCCAAAGCCACAAGATACTCAAAAAGAAAGCTGTAAATACCTTGCAGGTAAAAATAACTATGTGGGAATAAGAATTCTCTGCCAAACAATGGTTTTCCCCACCAACATACTCACCTCCATTCTTCTTCCAATAACTTGACTTCCCATCAAAAGGTCCCCCAACCCAATTCCCATTCTCCAGCCAAACCTTACCATTGAACACCGTTCCACCTTTCCCTATTAAATACTTCAAAATTCCTGAACTCCCCAAATCCAGAGACTCGGGCAAGTCAAGAACAGGTCTCTTTGAAATATGCCCGCAATATAAGCATGTAAACTTACCCCCACCTGGATTCTGATCCCGATATGGAGTCAAACAATTCCTACACCTCCGGATAGCAGTCTTCCTCAACTTTTGAATTTCAATAGCCTCAACCCTTTTCCTCTCCCTAAGCCTAGCATTCCTCCTGACCCGCCAGGCAGACAACTTAGGCATCAAAATCTCATACCAAAAAAGGGTTACTAACAGCACGAACACGCACGCCAGCCTTGGTGATGTGATTTCAAAACGGAAAGCAGGGGGCAATAGCTGCGATAGAGCCCAAAGCCCAATCAGTGGAATCACTAACCATGGCAACAGGGTAGCCACCCTCCTTGACCACTTCTGAATCTCACACAGTATACACATTTTCCTCCTNGAGTCAAACAATTCCTACACCTCCGGATAGCAGTCTTCCTCAACTTTTGAATTTCAATAGCCTCAACCCTTTTCCTCTCCCTAAGCCTAGCATTCCTCCTGACCCGCCAGGCAGACAACTTAGGCATCAAAATCTCATACCAAAAAAGGGTTACTAACAGCACGAACACGCACGCCAGCCTTGGTGATGTGATTTCAAAACGGAAAGCAGGGGGCAATAGCTGCGATATAGCCCAAAGCCCAATCAGTGGAATCACTAACCATGGCAACAGGGTAGCCACCCTCCTTGACCACTTCTGAATCTCACACAGTATACACATTTTCCTCCTTACGGCGCACTTCTCTAACTGTCTTGATGGAATAAATACTTTATCAATTTAACCCCCACGAAAAAAAAAAAAGACGAAAGAACTTCTCGAATCCCACAAACGTATATGTGTAATTGCTCCTAAAAAGGAGTAGATTTCAAAAAGTCGTATCCTCCAATAAGTTCCTTTTCTCGATTCTTCCAATGTAATACCAATTCTCGCGTTTCCTCCAAACCCTAGCGTAGCGATTCGTGAGAAATCACCTATATAAAAAATGATTTAATCGACAATCATTTTCATATACCAAACATATCCGAACAGTGCTATTTAGAAGCTTCAAAAACTAAAGAGTACCAAAGGAATAAGATCAATCAAAGAAAACTAAAAACGTTAAACGAAAACATATTATTGCTACGTAGAATATTCCGGCCATCTAAAAAACATCGGCCATGTCGGATGCGGGTTAACTTCGCCGGAGATGATTAAATTTCTTTATTAGAATGAAAAATAATCAGACAACACAATGGAGATAAGGGAGAGAATCAGAGAACCACCTAAGCAACGAACAAATACTTTGCTAATAGAGCTCCATATATATATATGATCGGTCTTGTCGGGGCCAGTCCGGTCCGGAAGGTGAGATTGGACCGGTTGTTGGGGAAAAATTGTTCGAGCGCGTATGTGGTTGGTGGAATTTGGATCAATATTTAGCCCCATATTTGAGCCCATTTCTAAAATTTATTTTTTTAATCACAAATTCTTCTAATAAAATATTTTGTTCTTAATTCTAATTTTATTTTATTTTTAACTACATATTCTCTAAAAATCTACTATTACAAAACTCGTTTCCAACAAAAAAAATGGGGTTCAATTTCCATAACTCGTGGTGTAAAATTTAGGAATTTTGATAAGAGCAATATTATTTGTGAGTAGTGCGTTATCCATCAAAAGTCTATGTTGCGATAAGATAATTATCATTTTTTTTTAATAATTTTGAGATGCATTTTATATTTTCAATTTATTGAGAAATGTAGCAATAACTTAGTACTATATGAACGGTTGAAGATAAGCACTACTTACAGATAGTATTATACTTTTAATAAAAACTCGATTGAATCTCATGTGTGTAAGCTTCTATTGTCAATACATGTAAAAGTGGTGCTACGAGCAAAACACGATGAGAACTAATACATTTTGGTTTAGTACATTGAAATGGTTTAAATTTTAACTAAAATTAAAGTTTCTAATTCAATGTCAATACTAACTTCCTTGTCTAAAGAAGATTATGGTCTAATCTTATACGAGCTATTTTAGATCACAATGGAAAACTACTCTATTTGTATTAAATAATTAAATCATAATTATATTTTAAAATAAATAATTAATAAAATGGATAGTACATTTGAATATTTTAATTCCATCCTGCTTTCGCCTCATCTTCGTCTTGTCTATATAAGATCCTACACAAGGCACTAGCAAAGGGCTCAACATGTCGTTGTCATCTTTAATAACAGTGTTTATCTATCTAATGGAAATTAATTATTTAAATGAAAAAATCTATCGTTAAATTTAGATGGGCAATTCTTCTCACAGCCTTGTGATTAACTTGTCAACACAAATGAGACGACTCATTCTTCACGTCATAGACAAGTTTCTAACATCTTGTCATCATATTAGACTTGAAAGTTGTATGATCCTGGTCAAGTTTGATAATTCATTTGACTTTGACTCTAACTAAGAAAAGGATATCTATAGTTATGACTACACCACTAATCGTACGATTAAGTAAAATTCGGGTTTTTCTTTTTTGCGTAGGAATTCGCAGTCGCTACTTCTGAGTACGCACTGAATAAACATCGCTCTATGTGCAGTAACCCGCAAACCACGCAGGATAGATAAACCGCACTAGGCAAACCCGATACGACGGGCTCGATCAAAAAAGTGTTGGTAGGGAATTCATATTATAACTAATAATTTTACTCAAGTATACTCAGTTTTTGAAAGCTTTCAATGTTGGATATGCTCTTGCTTCAATCGAAACAAAATGACTAATAATTTTAATTATATTTGTCATAATAAAATAAGTAAAATAAAACACTAAATCTCACTAATGGGATTGAAAGAAAATGACTTGTTACACTTATAAATTACATGTCATCAACTATTCATTGAGTTGGGCTTATTATGTTAAACAATTTGCATCTTGAGCTCAGCTCATTACCCACGTGGCCCATTTATGTTTTTCTATATATGTATGTATGTGTATGTATGTACGCGGGTGTGTGTGTGTGTGAATTTAATTAACAATAAAATATGATCTCCAATTCTATCGAAATTTTTTCTCCCACTCTTACACTCTTTTTCTCTCATCCGACCGTTGATTTGACCGTCAGGAGCAAATGGTGTAGGAATCTTTTCTCATCTGGTAGCATTTGCCTCCTAATGGGGTGTCCTAGTGTGCATGTGATGCCTATGTAGAAGGGAGGTGGAATGGATTCTATTAGCACATTTTTTTTGTGGTCAACAAGACTAATGATTTTTGTTGACCTCATTTTTTTACCCGTTGACTTGGACAATAGGTACTGGGATTACTCGTGTCTTTGTAGCTAATTCCAACACGTGTAGACATATTACTAGTCAATAATATCACAGATTTGAATGTGAGAGAAACTATATAACACGAGATAAATATGTTCTGGTGCCGGCAAGATATATAATCGAAATGGCAAGATAATGAACGATCAACAAAAACCAAACTAAAGATCAAGATCAACATCTGATTTTAACAATAAAATATCAAACCACGGAGAGGAGAATACCTAGATTGTAGTTGATATATTCGCATTACCTCAAAATGACACAAATGGGAGAAATTTATATTGTTATATGTGAAATGGTGATCATAGGATTAGGGGATACGTGGTCTCGTCTCCTTAACCGAGACATCATATTCTATGTATCATTTTGAATGCACTAGCCTTTAGAGCATTAAATGCTCCCAAAAAGGGGTAGCCACCTTATAACTTATGCTGGCAAGACTGATTTTTTTACTTATTACAAAAACTCAATCAATCATTCCAACATGATTTCATAAATGCAAGATCCTCAAATGTGGGTCATCACACGTGATTGAGCTTCAAATTCTACTTAGTTGAGCCCTACTCTACTTCATTGAGCCTCACCACTTTAGCAAAAGGGCTTAATGTGCTTCATCAAACGCTTCGGTAAGATAGGATTTCGATGGATCAAAGTAAATCGAATTTAATAGGCTTTGGTAGGTCATTTGTACTCTATGTGGGATGCCACGTAGATTTGGTGGGTCGGCCAAGTAAACAGGACAACATATATTGGGCTCACTCATATCCTTGCAAGCTAATTTCAACACGTGTAGATAGATTACTAATTAATAATATCTCAAATTTCAATGTGGGAGAAGCTTTATAATACGAGACAAATATATTCGAACTTCGGCAAGTTATATAAGCGAATTTGTACGATACGGAATGATCAACAAAAATCAAGCTAAAAATCAAGACAAAACATCTAACTTTTGCAATAAAAGATCAAACCAAGAAGGGGTGAATATCTAGATTGTAGTTGATATATTTGAATTACCCCCAAAATGACACAAAATGGATATATTTATAGTGTTACATATGAAATGATGATCATTGGATGAGGAGATACGTGACATCGTCTCTTTAACGAAGGCATCTTGTCCTATGTATCAATTTTGACTCCACTAGCTTGGGCGCATTAAATGTACCCAAAAAGGGGACATCCACCTTATAACCTATGTTGATAATACTAACCTTGTTACTTACTACAAAAGTCCAATCAATCATTCCAATAAGATTTCATAAATTCAAGATCCTTAAATGTGGGTCATCACTCGTCCTCATTGAGCATTACTATATTTTCCTTAAGCCTAACCACTTCGGCATAAGGGCTTTCATAAAGCCTCGAATTTAGCTTCGGTCAAGGTGCTTCGGTAGACACTTCGACAAGAGAGGACTTCGATAGATAGGAGTGGATCGGATTTAATGGGCTTTGGTTAGTTTTTGTACTCCACGTGGTTTCGATAGGTCGGCTAAGTAAACTAGATACCGAGCACACCCGTGTCCTCGCAAGCTAATTTCAACACGTATAGATAGATTGTGAGTGAATAATATCTGGGATTTGAACGTGGGAGAAAGCTTCATAACACAAGATAAATATATTCGAACGCCAGCAAGATATATAAGCGAAATTTGACGATATGGAAAGATCAACAAAAACTAAACTATTGATCAAGATCAAACATCTAACTTCAGTAATAAAAGATCAAACCAAGAAGGAAAGAATATCTAGATTGGAGAAAGGGGTGATATTTATAGTGTTACATGTGAACTGGTGACTATTAGATGAAGGGACATGCGACATCATCTCCTCAACCGAGGCATTTTATTTTAGGTATCAATTTTGACTCCATTAGCTCATAGCGCATTAAATGTCCCCAACTTATAACTTATACTGAAAAGACTGTCTTTTTACTTATTATAGAAGTCTAATCAATCATTCCAACATAATTTCATAAATTTAAGATCCTCAAATGTGGGTCGTCACTCGTCCTGATTGAGTTTCGGATTCTACTTCGTTAAGCCTCACAACTTCGGCTAAAGGACTTCCACAGAGCCTCGAATTTAACTTCGGTTAAGGTGCTTCGACAAGAGAGAACTTCGGAGGATCGAATTGGATCAAATTTAATAGGCTTTGGTAGGTCATTTGCATTCCACGTGGGATGCCACATGGTTTCCATCGGTCGGTCAAGTGGGATGCGTAAAAATTTTACTTATGTTTGTTGTAATAAAATAAGTAGAATAAAACACTAAATATGACTAATGGAATTATGTGTGAAATTACCAATATTTTGAAAATCAACTAGACCATCGACCCAAACAAGAGAAAGGGTCAATGGTCAAAATGTTGAATCGGAGTTGAATCGGAATCGAACCGATGATTTTTAAAAAAATTAAAAATATAAATCTACAAAATTAATGTGTACACATACATACATACATACATATAAAAAAATTGTATTTCAATTTTCAATCTATAAAATTCTCCATTTCTTATCAATATTTTGTGTTTTTATTCTCCTCTTCTGCTGTCCTTATCCCCCTGGGCTTATTTGGTATCAGAGCCATTTACAATCAAAAGATCCTTAGAATATCTTATCATTACTAGATTTTGTGTTGCAGGTTTTGCTGGTTAGCTTATTCTCGTAAAACCCTTGAA
>CAIGRL010029918.1:0-19536 GCA_903798325.1 Fraxinus xanthoxyloides
TAGTTGAAGTAATGAAAAATCCCCCATGCGTTTGATGAGAAATGCGAAACGAAAAAAAAAAGATCCCCCGTTGTTGTCACAAACCCTTGTTGCCAAACAACGCATCATTTTTAAATCCGAAATTAAAATTAAAGCGCATGCATATGTCCAACAACAAGTTTTGATCATGGCACTAAACATTTTTGCTGTTATTGTTGCTACTACCTTCAGAATATAAAACAACAGAGCCCGAAAAAATTTAGGATGAATTACATTATGATGCGGAAAAGTATAAAATTTTTACAACAGTTCTGCATTCTCGAGGTTCTTGCTCTAGTCTCCAGTGACACATCATTTTTAACTAAAACTATAGAATAAACCTATCAAATTCAAGAAATCATTTAACAATTTCTCTCCACTTCCGCTTGAGTACCGTACCTATTCTTATTTTCTGGTCAGATTTTTCCATGAATATTTATGAAATTTTGCATTATAATTTATGCAGAAACCGAACTTGAAAAGAGAAGAAAAATAAATTAAGTATAAAAATGGGCTAGGTACATAGGGCAAATGATTAAGCAAAAGAAAATCAGGAAGGTGGATGCAGCAAAATTTACTAATACTTTTTACTAAAGAAAATTGGTTCTTTATTTTTCATTTACAACTTTTTTTTTTTGGGGTCAACTGATGGTAGTACTAACTGCTTCGTCGGCTTTTCTTTGTCTATGATTGATGATCCTTCATTCCTCTCAAGTCTCAAGTTCTTGCTGGGACTTTTCATAGTGAAGGAGATAAGAATTCTACTATAGAGTTAGATGGTGGTGGAGGTTGCTGGATAGGAAAGGGCAGGTACTAACTCTTAATTATTAGGTGTAAAACATCTAATGAAACCTCCGTTAAATAAGAATTTACAAAAAATAATCTAAATGTTTCATAAAAATAAAATGTTGACCATGATTATGGAAGTCGTTTAAAATAAATGTTTCATTTTTATTTTGTTAAATAAGGTTATTCTTGACCATAAATTAACTGACTGTTTTTCACGTATCCACGCTTTTTATATATTATAGATGTTGAAGAATGACTTTCCTTTGCAAATTATTATTTCATTGTTTGGATGAGAAATCAACTAAAACAAATCAATCCTTGTTGCTAATAAATTTGGGATGGGGAACATGAGTTCTTTTCCACCATTTTGTTTGTTTACTGCTAGATCTATTGGAAGATCAAATGTAACTACATCCTTGGCAACCATTTGCCATGCTAGATTTAGTCGTTAAGCCTATCCCTCACTATTCTATTTTTTTTCTAATGAGATTGCGTTAGAGAAATATACTTGAGAATGAAAGTGATTCCATAATTGGCAAAGTGGGTTGGGCCTAATCCGTTGCCTGGGAAATCAGGCAGTCACGTGAGTTAGTTTCGTATGAAAATTGCAAAAACCGAAGAAATAGAACATGAAAAACGTAGAGGCTTCTTGGACTTTTTAGCGCTCTCCTATCTCTCAATTTGATGCCACTATTATACTCTTACCTTCATAAATTTCTCTTTCTTTTCATATATATGTAACACTAATAATTTCACAATTATAGGTACAAAATATGTATGCTTAAGTTATTACAGACATTTTTATTCTATAATCATATCGTAGGAATATGGAATATGGTGAAAAAACCGGAGGAAGTAATATACACTAGAGAGCGGTTGCCTGGATGATGACACTCTGCCTTGGCTTCTGGGTCGTCACCTTGGCAACTAGGCTTGTACTTTTGACTGCTAGCTGAATTTCATCTTGCTTCTGAAATGTTTTAGCTGGAAGGATATTTTACAGAAATTTCTGAATGCATTGCAGCTTTTATTTTTCTATATAAATCTGATGGGTTTACTTTGATGTATTATATGTTTATTTTTTTATATAAAATTTGATGATTACTTTAATGCTTTACAAGGACCTAATGATCTGATTAAGTTCTGTTTTTTATTAATTTTGTCCCCACATCTCATATTACTGTAATACTGGTAATTTTTTTTAAGAATTAAGTTTCAACTTATTCTTCTTTTTCTTTTTTCATTCTCTAGCTTGAACAGCGGTGTGAGGATAGGACTGTACTACGTTATGTTTATTATTACTTAGCCAGAATTCTATGGGACACTGGTTCACAAGGTTTAAGCCCGGGTGGTGGGATACTTACTCCAAATTGGGATGCTTTGGCCGATATGATGCTGTTGGAGGGGTGACCAGAGCTGATGTAGTTCCCAGAATAGTAGAGCAGTTAACTTCAGAGGCTTTAAATGAAGAAGATGAATGTAAGTGATTAAGTCCTTTCACTTGTTTGACAACGCATTATCATCTTCTTTTGTTCTACCAGATGTTTATTTTTTAATATTTTGATTACACAAGAATAAATTGCTTTCAACACAGAGGATGAAAATTGTGCAAACTAAATTCTTTTATGTTTTTCTGGTTGTATAACTCAGTTTAACATGAAGAGCTGCTTGCCTTTTTCATTTTTCTTAGCCATCCAATATCAAAGTTTCACTTGACTTGATATTTTAAGTTCTGGAATTTGACCTTGCACTTCGACAAGTTTTCCCTTCAAGCTAAATTTGAGGCATCATAGAGTGTAGAAAGCAATGGGTTGGAGTAATGCTATTTAACATCATGATGATAAATCATCGGTGATGTGGCAACCTATTATCTCTTTCCTCCCCCCCTCTCTCATATAAATTGAACTACCCAATCCCATTTTTCCACATAGACCGCCACATTACCGATAATTTATCATCGTGATGACAAATAGCATATAGATGGGCTGCCTAATTTCATGTCGTTACCTTCTAACTTAAAATGATTATACATTCCTTGTGTATTATGCATTGATTAATAAAAATTTATTATCATGAACAAATAGCATTATTCAATTGGTCGCCATTCTCTGTTTTGACTGCCTCTCTGTGCCTCTAGCGTTTGCCCTTTAGCATTAATTTCTTTTTACCTCATGTTGGATTGCCACTATATGCCATTTCACTCGATCAGTCACTGTTGTCTCCCTCTCCTAAACATTTTGATGTCATCATGCCTGACACTGAACCACTACACCGATATTTGCTGTCATCTTTGACCAATCTGTAAATTATTTTCCTTTCAACTTCCTTCTCCAAGATCCACTAGACACAAAAAATGAAGACATTGAAATGAATTCTCAATGTTCAAGCAACACTCTATAATAAAATGATACTCTGAACACCATCAGTTGTGTCATGGAAAGAATGGCATTTTTAACATTGACATTTGAGGCCGATCAGCAAGTCTCATCTAACAAGCTCAAGTTCGTTGCTGTTTGGGTGCGGAAAAAATGAATTATGAAGATTTCCTTGCAACAAATATGAAGAGAGTTACATTGTAGTATGGCCATCATTAATATTATTACTGGCCATGTATCCTTGGAAGGTTCAATGTTCTACTGCATGAGGGAACACATTTGCATGAGAAACATTAGACTTTATGTGTTTTGTAATTTTTTTCCTTTTTTGTAGAGAATATAATTGGAGGTAGTACATTTTTAGATTTTGTGATTTCTTTTAAGGAAATTACCTTTTTATCTTTAATATTTTAGACTTCAAATGGGCCTTCTTGCTAAAACTTATATATCAGTAATTTTTTTTCTCTCTCTCTGCATTTGAAGTTCATGCAAGGAGAATACAAGCATTAAAGGCTCTCACTTATGCGCCTTCAAGCAACTCAGAAATTCTGTCCAGGTTGTATGAAATTGTGTTCAGCATTCTGGAGAAGGTGTGTTTGAGCGAAATTCCCTTTTCAATATACGTGGGCCATATTTAGTAAAATATGAAAGCAATGCATTTAAAACTTTTGAACCCATTTTTGTTTTCTGCATTTGTTATTTGGTGATCACCGGGTATTTGATAAATATATCTTGCTCTGTCTCATCTATCCGAGAGTATGCTAAGATATAAAACATGTGCCTACATGGCTAAAGTCATCTTTAGAGGTTATCTTAAATTTGTCTTTGTTTAGTTCAGAGGGACATTATAATATCATTTGTTAGATTTAACTTCAAATGAAAAAAAAAAAAGAACTTTTCTTGGATTTGTTATCTGTTTTATTAATCATGATGGTTGGAAAATCAATTTGAAAGAGAATCATAGTGTAGATTATTTCATATTTCCCTGTCTCCATGTCTCTTTCCATTATTAAGTGCTTGTTTGGGTTTCATTATAATGAGATTATATTGTAATGTTTGACTCTAGCTTCAAATTATAAGGAGATTACAATGAAACCTAAACAAGCACTTAGTCCCATCCCTTTCTTTAGTCATTAAAATTGTCCTAAATAAATAGAATGTTGATCTTCAGTCAATAGACATTCCATAGGAGGATATTAAGCTAAAGTGCTTGGGACCAAGGTTTGTTGTGTCTTGTAATTTCTTTGCTGTGTCTTGTAATTTCTTTGCTAAAAGCTTTTATCAGATATTCTGGTTTATTGTTTTTTTAATAATGTTAAATTGAATGAACTTTCTGTACTAATAATCTTTGTTGGTGCTGCCATTGTTTTTGTTATCGTTTCTAACATTAGTAAATTTATTAATCAATCATTTCGTCGAAGAGTTATCACGTAAGCTCAAATCAAAACTTTGATTTCCGAAGAGTAATTACTCATTATGATTGCCAGGTTGGTGAACCACAGAAACGAAAGAAAGGCATATTTGGGACAAAGGGGGGTGATAAGGAGGTATCGTCTCATAGTAATAATTTCCTTTTAATCTTTGTTGGTTTTAATTGTGCATTCTGCTTAGTTGGTGCTTCTCAATATGCTGTTGCTGATAGTTTATGTTCTCTACATTCATGTCTAATTAATTCATTCCTGGGGTTTATGTATATAAAATACTACTTCAGAAGGCTTCTGGTTCATTTGATTACCCTAGAAGGCTTCTGCTTTATTTGATTACCCCCTTCAGAATGGCACTGTAACTTGCATTTCAAAAAGAAGGCACCATTTTGACAGCATTTCCTTTCAGATTTATAATTAAGGAATATTTCCTTAAAGCCTGCTTCTAGTTGCCTTGTAATATGAATTCAAACAGCCAGCTGTCCATTTTTGAATTCTATCCCATGTCTAAATCTCCTAATGCCTCAGTGATTTCCCAAGTAAGAAATGCATTAATTTTCAAATACTTCATATACTTTCATTTTCCAATTATGATTCTTGTCTGAAATGCTAATGGCATTGGTCAGTAGCATTATGTGCTAAATGTATGCTACACTGGATAAAATTCTGCCCTTGCGCAAAATAGTGGATGAATAGGTTCAGACAAGATATCGACACATTTGAGTTGCTCATGTAGGAAAGATCAGGTGGAAGCAGATATAGAGCATATGAGGGTCCTGGATCCCCGGTTGATACTGTGAACCTGTTTTTTTATCAGAGTTTCATGGTGAAATGAAAATCAGTTCTTATTTTTATTGATTGCTGATAAGAGAAGAACCTCTTCCATACTCTTCGCCTGTTCATCAAAGATATGAGTCATTTGAAAATCTGTTAGCTGGCCCGGGTTCACATAGTTATAGTTCCCATGATGAAGAACGAACTTCTGTGGGAAATTCCAAATCGGGGAGTGCACTTTATGACTTTACTGCTGGTGGTGATGATGAGGTACATTCAAGAACTACTAATTATCTTATTCTAATGTGATAGTTTATTAAGGAATCTATAAGAACTAAACAAATCTGGAATTCTGTTTTTTATTCTCCTCTACCTTCTTGGAGTTGTTTTTTTCAGTTTAATATTTTGATATTATTCTCTTCGTTGTTTGCAGCTAAATCTCACAGCTGGAGAAGAAGTTGAAATTGAATATGAATTAGATGGATGGTTTTATGTAAGTATACCACAAACTGGAATATTTTCTGACAACTTCAACATATTAATGGGCTAGAGAGAGTGTTTCCTCCCTCGTTGGTTATTTCTTAATAATCATCCAGAGTGACACAATTGCAATCCTCATATATCTTGACTTCTGCTTGCTGAAGGAAATGATGTTTGATTTATGCAATCATAATGTCTAGATTATTTTGTATTGACTAGAATGTAAGGAAAAGAAAGTGGTTAGGATTGTCAGTCTGCTGTTGGATTCATAGAGTACTCTGAGAAAATAGGTTTGGAGTGAATTATAGTCCCTAAAATTCAATAAAATAAAGAAATAATGCACAGAATTCATCTGGCATTGTCAATTATGTACTTTTGAAAAAATGAAACTAAAGATATAGAAAATGAAAAAAAGAAAATATTAGATCGAGGCATCTTAGCAAAAGAGGCACTTATATTTCAAATCGTAATAACATGAATGTCTAACTAACTGTACATTTCGAGCACTACAACATATATATGTGCTTATTAGTAATCATTATCAGTAAGTATTTTTTCGACTGGTTGTTCCTTTTGAAAATACAATTGAGACTGTTTTCACAAATGGTCAAGAAGCTGATATTTGTGTTATGGATAACTCAACAAGAATGACTTCAGTTGAATACCCCAAAGATCTGATATTTTAGCATCTTTACCAGAGGGCTTGCTAATTTTCCATTATTATTGTTTTGCCTTTGTTGTGCGAGATTCTATTCTGCCTCTTGATGCCATATCCTGATAAACTGTCAGAATTGTAGTCTGGTAGTTTTGTTGATTAAATTGAATATATTAGCAACTAATTATTACAGTCACACAAACATGTACAGTTTGCAGAAGCTGGATGCAACTTAGTATGGCAATTATATAAATTTATGATGGATCATGATGTAAAGGTGGAAAAAACCAGCTATCAGCTCTTATAATCTCAACATTTGACTTTTCTGAGTATAATGGTGAACAATCTTTTGGACCTTCTGACCCAAATATTCACCTTGTAAACTCAAGTGTCTATCTGCTTTAGAAGGTGGGTTCATTGTCAATACTGCATCTGCTTATGTTTCACTAATATGATGCCTGTGGCAGGTTAAGAAGAAACGCCCTGGGAGGGATGGGAAAATGGCTGGGCTCGTTCCTGTCCTCTATGTCAGCCAGTCTTGATGCTGATGGCACTTTGAATAATTAATTCCCTGGTTTGCACAAGACATTCGCTGAAGTTCTTTTGGCTGATTCCAAGTGTTGGGGATACATGGAGCAAAGTTATTTACGCAGACGAACCATTTCCATGCTATTATTAGCCTGAATTGCTGATAACTCATTTTTGTCAGCTAAAGAGATTCTCAGAGATGTTGATGCCTTTACTTGTGCCGTGTTTGTACAGTAGCCGCGTTCAGTTGGTTGGCTTCAGGACTTGCTGCTTTGCCGTTGCACGTACGAACAATTTCAATCCACTGCACTACACTTCTTTTTTCTTCTCTCCTGTATCTTTTTTGATGTGACATGTCATTTGTCCTGAGTTTATGTATCGGGGTTTCGATATAAGTTCTAAGTGATTTGAGCACCTCGTCTGTACATAATTTTTACCAATTGTGTTGAGCAAATTATGTTTAACAGGCTAATATTTTTACCCTATCTTGTGAAGATGCGTTGGAATGCTAGAAATCTTGTCACATAACATTTATCAATCATGCTACATGTACATCATCTTTTACATTGTGTCATGTGGCTATACACCATTGAACGGTTTAAAAAAATAAACAATTTTCCCTCCAATAATCTCTTAACACCACATCTAGCATTTTTGAACATTTTTACTAGAAACAAATGTTGAGTTGTGGATTTGCAATGGCTCCTGTCTTTAATGTCTTCATCCAAGCTTCTCCTTCATTTGATTGTAATGAAGCACCTATATTGTCCACAGATCTGCTGGAAGCAGTTGCGTCTGCGGTTCTTCCAGATCATATTATCAGACATTCTATTGGACGACGACAATTTGTGAAAATGGGATTTGATTTATTGCTGATAAGTGTAATACTAATTTACGTTTTTATTTAATTATCCACTTAATAATAAATAATAGTCGTTGCTACCAACAATTGTATTTGATGATGCACGGCCTAGACTACTAACAAATAAACTTGGCCAAGTGTGCTTGACCTTGTTCTAATATGATAGCTCAAGCGTGATCTCATGGGGTAATGTTGGCCTCGATTTGGTGATAAATGATTGTCCTCGGACTGGTGGGACATGTTTGACCTCTAGTATAGCTTTTCGGTACCTAAAATAAAGGCAAGAAATGATGGACTCAAATCTTGTGATGCCTTTTCAATGCGTATGTAGAGGGTTTATATATATATATATATATATATGACTTAGTAAGCATCGGTGTTTATCTTGTGCTAAACACTAATAACGCGTTATGTTAGTTCATTACAACAAATTAAATTCAAATTCCGAGGCCTACCATAAGTTTATCTAATAATAAGTTGAAATACCATGTCATTGATATTTTGGAAAATTAACCAATTAAGACAAAACATATGTTTGGGTAATGTTTATAAGCGGTTTATGATCTGACAAATTACTTTTTATCCAAACATTTCATGGGATCAATGAATACTATACACTTATCCATCACTCATCTCTATCTATTATAATTTAAGTTCAATTTTAAGTTTAGTTGGATGTATGTAATATGATAGAGAGGAACTTCTTGAAGAAAAGGAGTCCTATTGAACAAAGAAGATTAGTTATAGTTGGGTTGTCTCGTTGTATTTGATACGTCGTAAGTGTGATAATGTTATTAAAATACTCTCTCTTAGAATATATTAAAATACTCTCTCTTAGAATATATTAAAATACTTTCATTGACTATCGTAGTATATAAAAATAACAGTTTATTTGAAATAAAATCCCGCAGACAAGTCACAAGACAGTGCATTATTAAGAATGGAGCATACCGCCAGTTCACGGAGGCATTATGGTTGGAAGTCTCTAACATTTATGAAACTTTATTACTTGTATTATTCAATTTTATCATTATTCATCTCCATTTTCCTAAATTATCTTGAGAAATCTCATCTTCTGACACCCATTGAATAAATAAACTTTGCTGGGATACGATGTTGTTACATGTACATCAAGATTTATATAAGTGATTATACAATGTCACATGTTACTTTACCATTTGTCGATTTAAAATACAGTCGTCTTTTTCATTCAATCTTTTTCCATCACGTCATTTTCGATAACCTAAAAGCAATCAAAAAGGTACAGTTCTACATTTATTTAAATGGGACATGCATTCAGTTGAAAGACACCTGCAAACTCGGTGCATTGAGAATTCGTATTAATTCACTTGTCAACCATAACCGTGCATCTACTTTGGAAAAGTATACCATGATTTTCTATTCCAAAACATCAATAATTTTACTCAAGCTTTTGTTTCATTTTGCATGTACAAGAATGCTCAATGAGGGAAGATATATATGAAAGGACAAAACCTCAAATTGTACTGTGAAAATTGAAATACGAGTTCTTGGTGAAAGACTAAGTATGGACACGTATTGCAAGTTTATAGAACGAAAGAGTCAACATCAAACGTGAATGCTCGATAGTAGTTAGAATATGGATAGTAGTTGAGTCGCCATACGTGATCATATTATCTCCAAGAGTAATTGCTTTGGGTACATGGGCGTGATTATTAATAACCAAATAGGAACAGAAGAAGATGTAATGTACAGAGTTAGAATGACTTTGACGAAATAGACAAGTGCTATATTCGAAGATCTATGTATGGTTAAAATGTCGCTTTTATAGAAAAATACATAGGGTCTGTCTGTTACTAATTTTTTGGTCCAAAATCTTGATTTTTTGACCGTTAAAAAGCAACTTGGAGCCCAGCAATGTGAGGAAGAAGTCAAAAAGGGTTGCTGACTACGTATAGATTCTTGATTAAAATCAAGCAAAGATTGCTCCCAAACAAGCACATAGATGTGTCAAGCTTTACATTATAGTGAGTTTCGATGGTTAAAAGACAAAATGTTTATAAGATTAATGTAGAGGAAATGAGGATGTTAAGATAAACAGGGTCCATATTAAACATTCGAAACTTTGGAAAACGTTTTAAACCGGTCTTTATTACTAAAAGGGCAGAAAAATAAATTTGACAAAGAAACATGATAACTAGGAAATCCAGCTTCAATATCTAGAACCATTTATATTAAGGAAAAATGTCACCATTGATAAAGAAACTTAGTTATTATGTTGAAAACATTCAACGTTAGAGAGTTGTCGAAACTCATAAATTAGCTGGTCATAAGAGTGAGAAAATTAATGTTTGTACAACACTTACAACTTGACTTTCCTTTATATGCCCCATCACTTTTCACTAGTAGGATATAGACCTCTGGGAGGCAATCAGAGGGATATTTAGGGTCCATATTTAGTAGGGTTGGCTATGGGATTTTGATGAAAATATCATGCATGTTTCTTCAAAGTATTAGACAGATATTAAGGAAGAATAAGAACTTAAACTTTTGTAGATTATATATTCACATCCACGTTAACTTTATTATTGTCATCCGATCATTCCATTAATCAAACTTAAAAAAGATACGACGTGATGGATAATCAGACGCACGTGGTATAAAATCGAAAATATATAAATTGTGACAGCTAGAATATTGCAATTGACAGATTATGGGGGGAGGCCTATTTGTAAGTCAAATATGAGATTTGAAGCCCTAAAGGGGGAACTTATTAGAATTAAGCCGAGTTGTCAGAAAAAATTTGTTCACTTGATCGACCTACACTCACATGTGCGTGGAACCCGCGTGAATAAAAAAATGTCAAAAAATCTCCTCCCACCCCATTATTGTGAGTGTGCTGTCAGGGAGGATATCAAATCCTCCTTCACGGTAGCATGATTGAACTTATTAATGGTCTATGTTGCTAAAGGACCATGGTACTATATTTAAAGAAATTTTTTGCTGAGGACGGTATTGTCTTAATGCATGTATTTCTTGTTGTGAAAATAAATGTAGAGTCGGCAATTTCTCCATTTATTTCTAAAGTCTGTAATGTCGGGATTGAAGATATAAATAATAAGAAATTGTTATTTTTAAATATTTGATAATGATCATTCAATAATTAAATAATAGCAGTGTAATTCTAAAACATAACTTTTTTACACCCATAAATGGAAGGAAGGTTGATTTCAATCCAATTTTTCCCACTTTCATTTACCTTTATGTATTTATGACGTGCGTTCCACCGTTGCATCTAAAAGATAAAACATTAAAGAGGAGACATATTTATTTATTTTTAAATTTATTTTTAGTAAAAGAGCTGATACCGGCACAATAAATGATAAGATTTGGAAAGTGTTTCAATATCATATTGAATTATCTCATATAAAAAAGAAGTTGACAGCGAGATAAAATATTTATTCTTCAACATGCACAACTGATGCATTTCATCAGTTCTCTTGATACATTATCCATATCTTTCTCCATGATGTAAAATAGAATTCTTGAATTGTAAGTAACTTTCACCTACCGTGAAATTGGAATGTAGATGAGATCATGTATATATATGATCATCATGGGGCTATCAGGATACATTAAACATGTAAAGATTGACGCCTGTGTGTGTGGAATTGATCTTCTACACACCGATATTTAGCATGTATATACATATTTAATGTGTCATGTCACCCGAGTGCTTAGTATAAACTAAGCTCCGATACTTACTAGGCCAATTACATATATATCTATATACACATGAGAGAGAGAGAGAGAGAGAGAGAGAGAGAGAGAGAGAGAGAGATTTATGCACTGTTCTAAAAAACTCGCATAGGTTCGAAACTCGGGTAAAATGTTTCGTTTAACATTTAGGAGTTTTTTTTTTTCAATTCGTAAACGGTTTATTTTTTTGATTTCTCTCTTTCGTCTTCCGAACTGTGCTTTATTAAATTTTTAATTTTTTAAAGTTTTTATTTGACTTTAGTTTATTAATTTTCTTTTTTAAAAAAAAATTCATTTGACTTTAAATTCAAATTTTTAAAAGACTTTATCTATACAAAAATTAAAAATGACTTTATTCAATAAATAGTTAAATAAGATTAACCTACGGTGTTATCTACATATGTAATTATGATCTTGAGAGTCGTTATTTTGCTAAAAACTTTGAAAGGATATATGAAGTTTCTACAAATGTATTAAGTAGAACTTGTATAATTGAAAATTGAAACTATAAAAAATAGTCTAATAATTTTTACATTTCGAAAATCTGAAAATTGTATAATTGACTAATTATATAAATCATTAAATATATTATTTCATAATTTTAAATGTTTTGATATGAATAAGTTTAATTATTAAATAATTTTTAAAATAATATTAAAAATTTAAAAACATTTTTTTATACTTAAGCTTGCTTGAAGTTGTAAAACTTGAAATTTCGTTTCTATATCTAACCACGCTTCTCCAAACATTGGATTCATGCATATAAATGAATTTTTGAAAATCTCGAAACTTCTTGTTTCAACACGGGATTTTGAAAATCTGTCAAAAGAAAAGTTAACGTGGCCATTACCCACTATAAAAGGCATTAGTATAATCGAATAAGGTTAAAGCATGTTGGTAGGTGTAAAATGACACGGTTGGTCAAGTTGCATAACGTGACTACTTGGCCTTTGACAAAAAAAAAAGGCACTCAAAAATAAAAATTTAAGTGGACTAAATCAATATATAACAAAATGTGATAGAGCAATTGAAGGTATGAAGACAAAAAAACGTAAAATAAATTAATCAACTAATTCAAATGTCATTTAATAATCTCTATATAAATGATTTTTTCTTCGCCAACAAACGGTTTTACTATGAATATACAAATATCATTAAAATCGGACCAATCAATTCAATTGAATAAATTGAGAATCCTCCTGAGTTGCGTTGCGTACAAAAAACTGCACGAAGTTGTGATGATATTTAACTTTCTTTTCCTCTCTTTTATTATTAATAACTATATAATAGTATTTTGTTTTACTATTTGAAAACTAGACTTAATTATTATATTAAATTAAAAATTAGTATATTTTCTAATTGCATATTTTGAGTCCCAACAATTGACTTATACACTTAAATTAACATATTTTAAGTTTAATTATTTTTCACCTTGAGTCGATTCTGATTAAACTATTTGAGTATTGACAATATGGTTCAATTATTTATATATTAAAGCTGGAACAGTCCCAAATCTTGTCATTATTCATTAACTGCATGTAAGGTTAATCCATTTGTACATAATGATTTGTACACAATGGATTACCCCCTCTTACATAATGCGCAAGGCTCGCGTGTATTTAAAAATCCAGACAATGTGGTCCACAATTCTACTATGAGTAGTAGGTAAAAAATTCGATAAAAAAATTCGGTACATGTAGCATGATCGTTGCATGGAATATATTACTCTACATTTCAGGACTTGTAAAAGCAGTTGTTTTCACTTTTATTCATAGTAAAACATAAGATTGAACAAGGAAAAAAATTAACATCGTACAAAGTTTGAAGCACAAATTAACATCGTACGTGCTTATATAAATAAAAACAGATTAACTTTACAAAAGAGCTAAATCGATTATATAGCATTATGTGGATAGAGACGAACAGGAAGACCCTTAGCAGGAATTGGCATTGGATTAACAACAATCTTCTCATCTGGAATCAATTTCTCACATTTGAACCTTTTCACAAGATGGTGCATGAAAACAAGAATTTCGAGTCGAGCATACTCTTTTCCAGGGCACATCCTAGGTCCTCCACCAAATGGAACAAATGTGTAAGGAGCCGGTCCAGTTCCTTCGAACCTTGAAGGATCGAATTTCAGGGGCTCGGGGAAGAATTCGGGATTCCTGTGAGTCGAATTTGCACTCCAGTATATCTGCGTAGTAATTAAAACGACGGGGGGATTAGTACGTACATAGTAGCTCGAATGAAATAACATTGTGTTAGTTGTTTTACCTTCCACCCCTTTGGGATTGAGAAGCCGTTGTACATAAAATCAGCAATGGCTTCTCTAAAGGCTCCTTGGAGGGGAGGGGCAAGTCTTAGTACTTCACATGCCACATTCCATGAGTATTTCATTTTCTGAATGTCATCCCAGTTCAGTAATTCCCCAGGGGCTTTTGATTTGGCTATTTCCATTTGCTCTATTCAGAAAACAGACAAATTGAAATTAAATTATGTGCAGTAAATCATCCTATATGAAAAAGATATTGAAAACAATAATACACCCTCACAAATACAAGTAATAGTAGTTCATACTCAAACTAAAAGTTCGACTATGGATTTTTCACTATAAACGAAAAGGAGATTATAAGTTCTTTTTCCTCGCAGATGCAATTCTACTGTATGTGACATATCGATTCAAACTTTTCTATGATCGTCCCCTATTTAAGAAATTTTAATAATGATATTTAATTAAACTATCAGATAGGAGAAAAAATAGTCACCATGTTACAATAACATGTGACTTTTAATTCAAGGATCACTTGTTCCCTAATGCACAAGTTGTATACAACACAATCAAATGAATCAAATCTATTACTCTTGGAACTTTTAAAGTTTTTCTTGACTTAATTAATAGAGTAACTCTTCAGATTATTATTTTTCTTTTTCTTTTTTAAGTGATGTAAAACTTCTACCATCAAAGGGAAAAAAAAAAAAAAAATTCAGCAGTAAGTATAAAGTGCATACCCTTGTAGACTCCTCCATAAATTTCAGGCAGTTCAGCAAGATATTTGACTACAAAAGTGCATGCAGAGCTTGCAGTGTCATGGCCTCCAACAAGCAAACCTAAAATCTTATCAGCAATATCCAATTCATGCATGAATTTTCCACCTTCATCACTTGTCAAAAGCATGTGTGACAAGATATCTTGTGTTGGCGATGCTTTTCCTTCAGCCAAGTCGATTTTACGCTGTTTGATTATCGAAACAAGTTCTTTTCTGATGAAGTTTGAGGCTTTGATCGCCCTGTGAAATGGTGTTCCAGGGAAATCTATAGGGATTGAAATCAAACCAGAAGCTAAAGCATTGAAAGGATCAGCAAATTTGGCAACATGGTTTGGATCTTCGACGCTTACGAACAAACGACAAGCAAGCCAGAAAGTGTATCCCTTTGCAAGAGGGTAAACAACTACTTCATTCTGGTTATCCCAGCAATCAGAAAAGTGTCTTTGTGCAATATGATCCATTATACCGACGTATCGTTGCAAGGCTTCCGGTTTGAAGAAAGTTGGAAGCATTCTTCTCATTTTGATGGCCTCTTCTTTTGATGAAGTTTGAGTAGAAGAAGGGAATACTTTGTTTACAGAATCAGGCCACCATGATTGGACAAGCTTGTTTTCATTTGAAAACAAGAATTTGTTTCCATCTGCACCACAGAAAACAGCTGCCTGTTCTCCAAGAAGATGAGTCTTAAAGACATAGGATGAGTACTTGGCTATACGGTCGAATATGAATTTTTCAGGGTGACCCTTCCACCCAGTGGAGAGGAATTCTAGGCTTTCTCCGATCATTGGCCACCCTGTCTTGCCCGGCGGTAAGGAGCTGGAGAAGCCGGACTTGTTCTTGTAGAAGAGGAGGTGGAGGGAGAGGGATATCAAGAGGACAAAGAGAGAAAGAAGAGAGACATAGAAGAACTCCATGTCTAGTTGCCTTAGCCAAAGTTGCCAAAGGCTATTTCAATGAGGTTTAAGTGCAGTTTAGTATTGAAGTTAGGCAAATATATAGGCATGTAAACATTGTGAAAAAGTGGAAAAATACTTCACTTTGGGAATTTTGGGCTCCCAAGGAAACGTAGGTGGGGTGGGGGTGGAAGTGGAAGAAGTATTAATACCAAACATGATTGATACCAGAGTGCATACCAAACATGATTGATACCAAAATTTTGTGGACAATTAAAAAAAGTCCATTCTTATGTTCATCATGTGTGAAACCATATTCCCAAATCATTGAAATCTTCTCAGTAGTTACATATTGAATTATTCAACACACTGTAGGGTCACATTTAAAAATTTTCACTTGTAAAAATCTTCAAACTTAAGAAATCCATTTTGTTTCATTTGTCAATATGGAAATTTGATGGTAAAGCATGAAATTTTTTCCCTCCTGTCGTCATGCGATCCCTTCTGCTCCTTCATCTTATCTTTTAGTGGATAGATTGATATGCTCGTCCCTCAGTAAAATCTTTTGATTTCAAATTTTATACATGTAATCTTCAGATCAATTAATAGTCTACTTGTTGGTTTCGTATAGGCAACTACTAAAGTATTCGTGCAATGATATTTAACCGCAATGCGTAAGTATTTTGTGCACAATATAGTCGAGAGTAAGTGAGTAACAATCTAACTCATATAATTGATTACCGTGTTTGGTTGGTACACATAGCCCATTACTCTACTCTTATTTGCCAAATCAATTTGATATTGTTTTTCTTTTACCTTCTTTAATTTTGGTGGGGTAGAGGGTGGCCATAGTCATTAATGCACTTGTACCACTCATAATCGATTATTTTACCACTCATTTGGGACCATATAATTAATGGAAATATTATGCGTATTTTATCAAAATGGACTCAATGATTAAGACTTAAATCTTATTTGTATTACAAAAAATAAAATTCAAACACACTATGTCCGAACTTCATCGATGTTCATTGAGAGATGGTTATGAATCTAATACTCCTCTAGTAGACTTGCCATCAATCCTAGCTAAAATTTTTTGATGAAGGTTAAACTATCCTATCATATTTATGTCGAATTTATTTTTATAAAAGAATCGACCCATAGATTTTCATAATTAGATAAAGGTTAAAAATAAACGTATAATCAGGTACCACAAATAATTTAGGGGCCTTAGGTAAAATATTTAAGGCCTTTTGAAAGAACAATAAAAATAATTGCCAAAAAAGATGCAAATACGTAGTATTGAAAAAAATACTATCTCTCGATAAATTTGAACAAGATTACCGATAAAAACACCATCAGTGATCGTCAAAGTGCGTCCGTTGATGATTACTAATGACATTACATTTGTGATGTTGTTGACAATCAGTAATGGTGCTTCGATTTTTAATCACCAACGAAGAAACATTTATTATTATAATATTCATTAAAGAAAACAAGGGCTATATTCGTAAAATTAATTTATTGAGATAATTTTTGTTTGGAATTATCAGTCACAAAAAAATACATTGCTAATGTTAATTAATCTAATAGGCCCGGTCAAACCTAAGTGATCTATGCTCGAACATGATGACTACTTCGTCTAAAATTTATGAAAAATTAAACTTTAGAAACAAGCTCATTAAATGCAGTACACTATCACACATACTTGTCATGTATTACATACACACTTCTCTCCATCTACATAATTCTTGCCCCTTCTGCATTTTTCTCCAAATATTTATAAATAATGGATGTCTTTCAAAACCCTAGCAATGATTCATGGATCAATAGAATAAACTAGGCACAAAATCAATTTCCCTAGATCGACCATAGTTATTTATTGTCGGAATTTACGAGTATTGATTATTAAATGGGATTTATAATCCATTTTGATGGTTAACTTGGGTAAAACCACTTTGACATATAAATGTTTACATATGCTTTGACAGAATGAATGTTGACAAGATATGATTGGATAGAAAAGTTAACCCTATTTTAAAACGTTTAATAATATAATGTCATATGGTATTATGTCAAATTAATCCTCAAGTACAGGAAGAATTTTACAGGGACTCGACATAATACTCACATGTTGGGTCCCACCATGTATTAAAAAAAATTATGCAAATCCACGCATGTGTGAGTGTCTTGTGAAAAATTTTATGTACGTGAAGCATCTCTCATTACTATAACATGATTCGATAACTTCGAGGGACCTTTTAGGTAGGTGTTATGTGCGCATTAATTTTGTCGAAATAGCTAAGCTACTAAATTTTATTGGAATCTTTGAATTTCATATATAGGTATTTAGGATTGAATGCTAGAGTATATTTGGCTAAATATGAAAGTTAATTTTATTTTTCAAGCAAATTTTTTTATTTTTTTTCAAAACAGGTTACTTTCTTACGTACAAGTAAAAACGATATTGGTTATTTATAATAAGAAAATGATTAAATTTAAAAAAATTCCCCATCTTAGGAAAAGTCCAAGAAAATAATCAGTGGGCAGAATTCTTCTCACTATCATGGTAGGTAGGTATGTAGGAACTTTTTGTAATCAGTCCTGTTTTCACTTCTCAAAAAGTCCAAGAACTTAATAAATTAGTTTCACATTCGACAAGTTTCTCAATTCTTGATATGCTTTTGATTATGACTTTTATCGATTCAACTAGTCACATGCAATGAGATCAAATCAGATGGTGGGTATAGTATTAGAGTGAATCGACCGGAACTTGAATAAAAAATTTAATTTATTTTCAAGTCATTATTATGCACTAAATATTTAACCAAATTCTTTTTTCCAAAATATAATAAAAATCTATTTTTTTTTTTACAATTGGAGAAAAAGAGTGAAGTTAATAAATCAAAATACCAAGTCCTTAGTAATGAAGTAATAAAATATTAAATGAACTCCAAAAATTATGAATTGCAAACTTTATTTAATAAGTAATAGAGAGAATTTAACCTATACAATTTTAAAGTTCGTTGATCGGTTGAAGAGTCCGATGATCAATCAAATGCCCGCTAGGAACACTAAGCATATAGGAATCTAAGCAAAAATAAAGAGGTTTAAGTTCTCAGTGCACCTGAGCCGCTTGTGGAACGTAGTTTTATGGCCTTGTTGGGGGCAAGTGCACAAAGATTTCATAGAACGTTAACTGATAGTGATTTAAGCAACCTGAGATTTAAAAATAGAGGGGACGCGTCATCTCTTGAGAGCAAGGAATATACCGAAAGCACTTTTGATTGTGAGGAAGCTTCGTGCTTTTCTCGAACTTGGAATACTAAAATAAATTTACTAATCTTCTTTAAATAGAAATAATGAAATCGACTTACGATCAAGAGTAGTATGGCCAAGTGACATGTAATGCATTTCTTTAGCTTTTATATTGGCATTCCCATTGCCGGACAAGGTATGTTATTTTCCTCTTCTTTCTCTAATTGAAGGTCATGCCTAATCTCCTCTTAAGTTCGTATTTTTTATTTTTATTTTCGTAATTAATAAAAATGCCACCACATGTGAATTTAATTAAAGAAAAATTAATATTGAATTTCAAATACAAGTGCATGTCGACCGAGAAAAGTAGTCCACGTACATATTAGTTGGCTATTTATACTCGTGCCGGCCAAAATCACTTGAAATTGAATATTTTTTCAAAGTATAGTCTGAGCACGACATGCTCTTGCCGGTGTAATTTTTTGCCCACATTGGCAGCCTACTTTCCCTGCTTCAGCCATTTTCGAGTCTCATTATTTAAAAACTTATTTTCTAAAACTTATTTTTAATTACATTCTCTCAAAATAAATAAAAAATAAAAAAATTCATGGAAATCAAGATTTTTACTTATTTTTTAATTACACATTTTTTTAAAAAATTACTATTACAAAACTTATTTAAAAAAAAAAAAA
>CAIGRL010029934.1:0-14274 GCA_903798325.1 Fraxinus xanthoxyloides
GATTTTCAAGCTGATTTTGAGTTATTTATCATTTCAAACACTACCCATTATAAATAAATATTTATGGGAGCCATAAATATTCAATTACCACATATTATTTGATCCATAAATTCTTTCAAAACGTATTTTGTGGATTTAACCATATTGTTTCATGTTAAACCACAGATCAAAAGACATAAAATTGTTTGATCAAACACCAAAGCACCTAATCCATCGGAGATAAATCAATACTAGAAATCGGAAGGTGCTGTAGAAGAACAAATTTAGGAGGACTAAGGTAATGTATCAGGAGTCTGGATGTGGCATCAGAAGCACGAGCCCAAGATGGCTAAGGTATAAATCAGGAGTTGAGATTTGTTTTGAAGGAGCACGCCTTCAGTAGGATCAATGGAGATTGCAAGAATTGAGGGCAAAATTTCTATAGGGTAGACGGGTTTAGACCGTACTCTAAGTTTTTTTTGATTTATAGTGGATTATTGATTGACAAATTGCCGGAGCTTTTACCTAATTAGGTTTCTTCGTGATCATTTTTGGTGTTCTTTATTATTTTAATTATTAATTGTGGTATACAAATTATGATGAATTGACTTGTTTGATTTTGGAGACAATTAAAAAGTTACTCGTTCCTTTTAATTGTATAATTCCACACGGTAGTTCTAAATATTCAATAATTTAAAAATTTCAAGAGGTATTAGAGCTTAATAGCAATCATTGACCCAAAAAATTGTGTAGATGAGTCAATCAGTTTCTGATTCGAGATCTGAGTATGATATGGAAATCTGGGAGGCTTTATGACCAATTGTTTGAAAAGTGTCTTGAGTTGTTGAAAGCGAATCATTTTGCCTTTAAAAAATTGAACACGCTTGAGTTAGAAAAAGAGAGTATTGTAATTAAAATTGAGTCCACCAAATGATGGAATGAATAAAGAGTTGAGAAAGAGTCCTTAGAAATTAGGATTAAAACTCTTATAAATGATCTTGAAAAGTCAAATGCCCAACTTGAATTCTTCTCCAACGGCACTAAGAAGATCGATAACATAATAGGTCTGAACAAAATAGGTGGGGGATAAAAGAGGTGCAAGCTTTAATGAAACAAATTTCCATATTGCTTCTTCTTCAAAAAATAAGTTTGTACATGCCTCGAAGTCTAAGGTTCAAAATTTCAAATCTAGAGTGAGAATAATTTGAGAAAATAGATTATTAGAACTTTAAAATCAATTGTATTTTTTTCCATTATTTTTGGTGCATTAAAATCTCCTAATTCCTTTGCTATATTTTTTTGTTTTCTTTTATTATTTTGCTTGTGATCAAATACTTTATTATTATGTCATATAATTTCAACATCTCAATTCGATTGTTGGTTTCATATCAAGTGTTATTGAGCGATACGTGATTCTTGAATTCCCAACAATTGATATCAGAGATCTGGACATAATTAACGCAACAATATGTGAGTAACCATTGGACTTTATTAGATCCTCTTATGATCTCTTATGGACTTAGGACCCCATTGACCGCGGTTACATCGAATGTCCGAGCTTCTTGCACCAATCAAGACTGCCCAATTAGCGCGAGATAGAAATCAAGATGAAATATTAATGAAGAAGATGTTGAGTCAAGGTGACCTTGTTGTTTGCCCTAAAGGCACTTATCTGCTGAAATTTAGCCCTTTCACAACTAGCCGGTGATCTCGACCATTATATTTTGCTCGTTGCGATGGATTCTCGTGTTAGCATGTTTTATGGAATAACTGCTGGAGGGTTCTAGTGTCTCGATTCACTATTCTTCCTCATGAATCCAAGCCCGACCTATATGCTTCAATTTTTACATAAGGTATGCGGTGTGGCTGCAAATTCCTACCATGTTGAGAAATCAAAGTTTGATGTGGCTAATTTGATACAAAATGAGATTGCCAAGGTAACAGGCTTTACGTGCACCACACTTGCGATGAAGGGTAAATATTTGATCTTTGCAGGAAATGAAGGTATCTTTCGAGATGGAAACTCCAGATGAATTCATTTTGTTTTTCAACAATGTAAGTCCAAATTACATAAGCTAAATTACAGTATCGTAATTTATTTGTCACATGCTGACATGCACCATGAGAGAAGCAACCACACAGATGGAATATTAACAGAAAAACATGTATATTTGGTTGGTGATTAATATATAATTTATGTGATTAGGAATCCTACAAAATGTAAGAACATGGATAATACATTGTGGTCCTCGATGTTGCCGTAAAGTAGACATATACAGCAATAGTTAATATCCGTTACTACACCGTATTCCTATGGCATGCATGTCAATTCCGTCCAATTGGAGAACGAAAAATTCCGCCCAAATTTCATGGAGTCCTGAATAAAAAAATAAAAAAGAGAGTTGCAAAACAACTCAGAATTCCAAGTGAGGTGCTTAAAGCTCCACACACATTTGTTGTCATATGGAGGCTCTCTGACCTTACCATCAAAAAGAATATTTCTTTTTAATTTTTGTAAACATATGGAGTATTTCATAATATGCTACAATATTCCAAACATATCTTCTTAGGTTGGTGAATGCAATCCCATTGAGCAGACGTATACTTTTAGAGAGTATGTAGATATAACTTTATAAAATTCCAGAAGAGATTTCAATACCTAAAATATTGAAATGAAGAGATCTTGTTAAGTTATGTTATTATGAGGAAAAAATGGAATTGGAAATAAACATTTGTCGACAATTTATGATGCACAATATATAAACAAAAGTGAGGATGTTGAATTAGATTTTCTTTGGAAAATCTCGACATAAAAATGATTGGCCAAAATAAAAGAATGCCATATAGGCAATATTGAACTTATTAGAGAAATTTCATGTTTTCCGACCTGCAATCCAAATCCTTAAAAGTTTAGAACTAGTAGTACTTATACGGAAAACAAATGAGTAAAATGAAGTTGTAAGAAATAATGCATGATTCTCAACATAATGATTATCACAAATACTTGTATAAATAAATAATTTCTCTTGTGGTGGTGCAATCACAAGTCAATATCTTGCTAGCTTGGGCAATGCACGAAACTCGATATGTATACATTAAAGGTTGTTATGATCAACTTATATGTCATGCATGATAATTGTATCTATATAAAATCTTTTGGAGGGTTTAATATGCCTAAAAATATATTCAAGTTTCTATGAAACCTATTGCATCAAAGTACAAAGATACTTTGCAATTTGAACATATGCAGTATAATTATCTTAAGGCATTTCTGTTGAAAAGAGGGTGCAGTGAAGACCCTATATGCTCTGTGTGTTTTTACAAAAAATCAATATCTGGACTTGCAATTGTTTTTATAGAAGTTAATGTTTTAAATATTTTTGAAAACTTTCAAGAGCTTCCAAAGGCATATGATTACTTAAGAAGTAATTCAATATGAAAGATTAAAAATAAATAAATATCTTGGCCTATCGTGTATTTATATAATTGATTTTTTGTTCATCAATCAACTTAGAGAAGTCTTGGAAAGGTTTAATATGGAAATATGAAATAACTTGATATCTTATGGTTATTTGTTCACTTGAACTGAAAAAATGATCATTTTTGTCCTCAAGATCTTAATTTTTCAAAACTTTTTCCTAGGCCATTGCATTTTAGTGTCTTTTTCCAATTACGAAGAGCATTATTCACACTTATGTGGGTTACAATATGAGTTCCAACGAATCCAATTTAGTCATTAGTAAACTCTCCTCGCAGATGGGTAAAACCCACAACTTTTTCACCATGAAATGCTTCAATTGTTGTAGCAAAGCCCAACCTTACCTGGATAAACTTGAGAAAGTAATGACAAAAAGGAGAGGAAATAGGAAAATGATGAAGGTGAGAAAATATGAGCCATAAAGATTTAGGTTCACCTTAAAAGTAAAGCTTGTTAAGAGGAGTAATCTAAATCCTAATACATTATAAATTCATTTTATATTTATTCAAAGATTCGTTTTATATTTATTCAAAGCCAGATTTACCCACACTACATCTGACCTAATGTATACATATAATGAACTTGAATATGTCCACCCAAGTCACCGAGATTTACTCATATTAACAAGCCTTTTAACTGTATGATTATGAATAATATATTTTGATCTATATTGGTTACAATCACCATAATTAATGGGCATTGAATCTTGACTTTCCAAAAATCGATAATAGATTTTTTTTTAAAGATATAAAGTAGCAAGGTTGTAGTTATATTACTGTCTTCAGATCAGTTGACCCCGAAAAATGAACCTACACGTGGTCAATAGAAAGCAGCACGTATGCTCCTCCTTGCACACTTGGAACACATCGTTAGTCACTCGTGACCTTTCCCGATGGTGGTGGTAAAGTTCACAAGTACTCCGATGGTCAAGTCAGTTAACAATAAAGACAAGTAATTTTGGTGGTGAGGACCACCAAATTTTGGATATCACAATAATATGGGGAGGATATAATATATTGTTATGCGTAGATTTGCATTACCTTTTCAAAGGCACAAAACATGAGTATTTATAGAGGAAGAGATGAAGGAATGACTGTTAAATGAAAGGCAAGTGGCCTCATCGATGTCCAAAATGTCTCTTCCTAGACGTCAATCAATCACTTGATAGTTGGGAGGACATTTAATGCTTCCCAACAAAATAAATTCGATTTGACATTTTGGTGCTTGGTGAAAAGACTTCCTATCCATCATTCGAGAGATTTTATCTTGAACGGATCACAAAGTTCTGTACATTGGGCTGAGGTGTTGTGACTCTATTAGTAGGCATGTCTCTGAATTGTGTCACTTCATCGTCATTTGTATCGACCCTAATCGCTTCGGCGACTCAAAAACGTATGTTAGTGTGTGGTATTTGCCTTCGTGCATTGGAACATTGACTATGAGGTGTGGTGACGTGGAATGCATGCCTTGATTTGACCTGGAGACTCATTATGTAACAAGATTCAATAAAGATATTGATTTCACCAAGTCACTAATCACAATGATTAATTCAATTGGTGAGTCATTGATAGAACTAGTATGTATCAACACGTGGTATTTATTGAGGCTTGAGATTAATAGGATCAAATTGCTAGTTTGAGTTTAATGAAATTTAATATCATATTAAAATTTGACCATCTTAAAATATCAACCTTATTAAGAGGTATAATCCAAACCTTTATTGACCTATATATTAATATTTAATTGATGTGGGATATATCCTTGAATAGCATGCAATGCTTAGATGATTATAACTTCCAAGATTATTGTGTGAACTCATTAATCTTTTTTTTTCTTAAGACATGAAGATTTTTAATAATTTATTTGTCCATCACATAAATTGTTACACCTCATTTTCTACAAGTCAAAAGTCAATATTTTATTTTAAAGTCAAATGTTCGACTAGCTAAAATCATAGTCAAATAAGGGCTTATGTGGAATATATTATTTTATTGGGGTTTACTTTATAATTTACAATAATGGAGGATTTTAAGATGGATTAGATTTGAAGTTGAGGATTTACTTATATATCATTGGAAGTTAAGGGACTTCCTTTGCGAAAGCTCCACCAACTTGATTATTTTAAACTCATTTCTCATTTTTGCACACACACACACACGAAGCTGAAAACCAAAACAAAGGCTGAAGACCGAAACAGAGGCCGGAAACGGTGGAAAAAAGGGGAGAAAAAAAAAAAGGAAAAGAAGAAGAAAAAGAAGGGAAGAAGGGAAGAGGAAGGAGTAAGTGTCGATTTCCTTAATCTTGGGTTCTATTTATCTATTTTTTCAAGAAATACGGTATAATTTATGTTAAATTTCTAGGGTTTTAACTTAGTTCGAAAATTTCAAATTAGGGAGAGTCCTATGTTTTCTAGTTCAAGCTTCTTGATTGGTTACCTTCCATTTAAATCAAGGTAATGAATTTTATTTTTTAGGCAAACCTTAGAATTTTTAATTGGATTCTTAAGTAAGGATATTTGGTGGGAAATGATAGTGATGATGAAATACTTGGAAGTATGAATTTATGGAACAAGATGAAAATTTAATTGCTTGAATTATAGTTACTAGTTGTCACTAGATTGAAGTGAGTAGTTATATTTATGCTCGGAATGAAAGTTATGTTGATGAATTAGTTATTAGTAAATGGACTAGAAAATGTAATTAGTTCCAACTGATTAAAAGAATAATTTGGGAGATATGTTCAAGTATCGAAAAATTTAGTTTAAATATTATAGCATTAGTTATTAAAAGTTTCTTGATTTGATAGTGGTTAAATTTGTTATTCATATCGTATTTTAGGTGGTGATGAGGAAATTGGAAACGTTTATCAGCCATCTACCTTGTGGCTCGTACTTTGTGAGTGAAAATGTTTATTTTTAAAAATTAAGAAAATTATATCTTACATGCATTGTTTCCAGTACATTATATGAGATAACAAAATATTTATTCTAGCATGAGAAATAGATAAATACGATTTCCAGAATACACACACACACAATAGCCCTTTTGAAAGTCTAAGTTAATTTCAGCTAAATCAAATTATTACAATGGCAGAGTATATTAATATCAAATATTTTAGGATATGTTATTAATATCAAATATTTTAGGATATGTACAGTTATTTTAAAAAACCACTGAAAAGTACCCAAGTTATTTTACCAGCTCTGCACTGATGTGAATGTGTTTTCACAATGTATGATCAGATTATCAAAGTTCTTTAGGCCCACTCTCATACACACATAGGCTTTGGGTTGTGTATTAGGGCGATTAGCATTTAAGGCATCTCTGCGTACGTATGACCAGATTATTAGATTTGAATGACTTTGCCTTGTACATCAAGATTATTCTATACATGAGTAAGGCTATTCATTGGATACTTATTAATGTGACTCTTTAGTATATCATATTATGTTTATTCATTTGTAAAATCACATATTTTCAAATATCAGATAATAGTTCATTTCAAAATAAAGAGTAAGAATTTTACGATTTTAGCATGTTTCAATTCTAAAAGAAATTATCTGAATTTAGAATTTCTTAAAATTGTAAATCAGAGTTTTCAATAAATATGTATAAATGGAAAAAAGTATTTGTATTTATGAACTATCCACTCACTAAGTTACAAGCTCATATATTTTGTCTTTTTTTTTTTTCTATTAGGAGGCCGCTGGATTTGGGATACTTGGATAGCCTGCTGAAATCAAGCGCCCAATTACCTATCATTTAGTTGCATGATCTTAACCATATCATAGCATGTAATGTATAGTTGGGGACTTATATTTGTTAAATACTTGGTCTAATATTTTGTTTGATGTGCACTTCGTCGATGAGTTATTACATTTGAGGTAATGCTTGCATGTAGACATGATTTTTTGTAGTAGAAGTGCTCAGTCGAGTTTAATTTCATTTTGTTTTAGTTGTGATGGTGTTGGTGTTGGTGGAACTAGTGGTTTCTAAAATATTTGGTATAGATGTCTATATGAGGTTTTTGTTGATTTTTTAGGTTGGTTTTGTCTAATTCACAAGGGAAATTGTCAAAAATTTTATAAAAATATTGTAATCATAAAATAGTCAATTAGTCTAGAACAATCTATGTGACCTTGGTGGTGGATCCAACATCTAGTTGCAATTCATCATCGGCACACGCCATGTCTGGTTTCACTAGGGTGATTCGAGATGTGGTTGTGTCTTAAATACTTTAAAAAAGAATTATATATATATTTTTTATATTTTGTTTGTTATTGTTATGTCAACATCTTAACCAACACCAATTTCGGATAATAAATCATGCACAAAAGAAATTTTAAAAAAAAAATAAGAACATAAAGATATTTTTGCTGAGGTTCAATTAAGCTCCATACTAGAGACTCTTTGAACTATAAGTCTCAATTACAGGGTTACAACACTCGATGATATAAAATCAGTACACAACTAATAAAATAACACAAGAAATCTCAATTCTTTGCCAAGAAATTGTACATTTGAATTTTCTCACGAACATCGCATTTCATATTTAGCGTTGCTCTAAACTCTCAAAGTATTAAAGAACTTTACAAAGAGAAACACATACGAAAGAAAATAACACGAAATCCCTAGAGTTCATTCGTAAGGGTAAAGAGAGACTGAAACAATAACTCCTCTAATTCCAAAATTAGTGGTATATGGTGTCTACTTGTGTTGCACCAATTAGAAAATAAAATCACAATCTTAGTTTGGAATACGTTCTTATAAAAGTATAATACAACTTGAAAAAAATTCCCTTTTTGTATCAAAGTTCACCTTGATTCAAAATGAAATAACGCAAAGTTTACCGTCAATGTAGATTCATACGACTCGAAATTTTCAGGAAGACAATTATTAGTCCCATATTAGCCTTTAGATATAATCTCTCTTAAAAATAGACATCAACATATTTAGTACTTTGATGAAAAATAGAATTTTTGCAAGGATAGAATATTGTTAATGGAATATATATCACATGTTCTTCTTTAGTAGGACGATATTTGGCTTAGACTCTTATCAAGTGTACTAATGAAAAGTCAATACTTCCAACAATATTATAATTTTGAGAATGCCGTTCTCATTACAAATACAACTACTAGTTTTGAAGTAGTTAGGTGTGACCAAATAGAAGACTCACACACCTAAACAGCAGAAATTCTTGTGATAAAGATAACAAGATTTAAAGAATAATAGTAGCTGAAGGAGAAACATGCAAAAGAATCAAAGATATATGATGCGATATACATTAAAGGTTTATTTATTTTCTTAATTATATATACTTAGAGAACCAAATACTCTTGAAACCAATTGAAATTCTTATAACAAAGATAATAAGAATCAAATATTAATATTTGTTGGAGGGAAACATGCAAAAGAATAAAAGAGATATGATGCGATATACATTAAAAGTTTATTATCTTTTAATTATAATTATAGAACCAAATATTCTTGAAACAAACGGACATGTATCAAGCCCCAATTAGACAAACAAAACCCCTATGAAGATTAGCACCATATGTCTAGGTAATAAAGTAATGACATGACATTAAATAATATGTCCAAAAAATAGTACCTATTTAACTAAACTAGTCCACGAAAATAAGAACCAGAAAATCAACTTCCAATCTTGTTCGGAAAAGTTTTGAAGTTGACAAGACTGCAACGAGCCCTTGAAATGGGGAGGTTATGGTAATTTAGCACAAGATCGCAACTTTGAGAAAAAGATTGGACTAAATATACATTTTACCCTAAAAGTTAAAATGCATTGCTAAATTCTTGTAAAGTGAATAATAAATTGGTTTAATAAATCGTATAACCAACTTGTTGGTAGTTTTAGTTTTAGAAAATTAAAGTTTACTTAGGGTCAAGTATGGGATGGATCGGTCATTCCCACCCATCCTATCGAGTAATTTTTTTCACATTCCCCCATACCAGATTAAAGCAGGATAAGGCGGGGTCGGAGCGGGGCAATGAAGGTAAATAAATTTCAGATAATGGCAAATTGGATTAACTTGACCAACAATACTCTCCAATTTTATGGTCTAACTCATGAAAATCCGAACACATATATCTCTAAATTCCTCAGAAATTGTTAGAATTTTCACGCTTCAGTGGTTAATGAAGATATTATCAAGCCGAGGTTATTTCCTAATACATTATGAGATATTGTATCACAATGGTTAGATGTTGAACATCATGGAAACATAATAGGAGGAAGTGACAAAAAGATTCTGTAATAAATTTTTCCCACCGATAAAAGTAGCAAAAATTAGATTGTAAATTCAAACTTTCCAGCAAAGAAATGGGGAGAACTATCACAAGGCATGGATTAGATTGAAGAAATTAATGAGATGGGATCACCATAGGTAATCAATTTCAATACTTCTACATCTGACTTTCACCACTGTCAAAATCTCAGGTGAATTCCTTTACTTGTGGATCAATCATAAGAAAATTTGTACAACAATGCATGGATTTGTTTACGTTAATTGCCATAACACATTCAATGTTTTCATAAAAATGAGTGGTACCGCAGAAAGCGACTAAAATTTATGAATTGGATAGGACAATATCTACCAACGCACAAATAGAGGCTTTAACAAAACAGGTAGAGTTACTGGTGAAAGCACAAACATAATGAACATATGCAGTGATAACCAGTCCAACATGTGAAAATTGTGGAGTCAATCATCCCACAGAAAATTGCTTGTCTATGTTTTCCTCAAGAACAAGTAAACTTCATTCAAAATGGTTCCCACAATTTCAACCTATATGGACAAACATATAACTCAGAATGGAGATAACACCCGAACTTCAAATGGTTAGATAATCAGCAAAGGAAATGTTCAAATAATACCCAGCAAGACAAAAGCCAAGTTTAGGAGAGATGTTCAATCAGTATATGCAAATGATGGACAAGTTGTTTCAGGAAATTGACATAAACTTTCAGAATCAGCAGGCATCTATCAAGAAGTTGGAAACACAAATTGGTCAGATAGCTCAATTACTTACAGAACGCCCACAAGGGACATTGCCAGATAATACAAGAATAAATTCAAAGGAGCAAGTGCAAACTATTATAGCTATAAGTGGAGTATAACTGCCTGGGATACATGTGAAGCGGGTAGAAAGAAAAGATGACCAAGAAGATGCTGATGAAGTTACAATGGAAAAAAAAATCTGTAACAGCCTTAATTGAGAATGAAGAAAGTAAAAAAACATCAAATGCCAAGGCCCAAGTCCAGTCAAAGTTTACGTGCATCCCATTCATTTTCCTCAAAAGCTCAAGAAGAACAGACAAGAAACAAAATTTGAAAAATTTCTCGATATTCTCAAGAAGTTCCAGATCAATATTCCATCGATTGTTGCAATATAACAAATTCTAAACTATACAAAAATTTTGAAAGATAAAAAGCTTCCGGAGTTTCAAATTGAGGCATTAACGGAGGAAAGTAAAGTAAGAGTGCAAAATAAATTGCCTGTCAAGTTGAAAGATTGAGGGAGTTTTATTTTACTTATTTCAATTGAAAATTCTTGTGCTATTAATGTATTGTGTGACACATGTGCTAGTATAAATCTAATTTCATATTCTATTTACATGAAATTGGAACTGCGTGAAGTCAAATCAACATGAATAATACTAAAACTAGCGATAGAACAATTTCAAAACTATATGGCAAAGTTAAGAATGTGCTTATATAAGCAAGAAATTTAATATTTTCGGCAGACTGCATTGCGCTGGACATACTAGAAGATCGAAACATTTCAATTATTTTGGGTTGGTCATTCTTAGCAATGTGTCGAACCCTGATTGACATATAGAATAGTTAGCTAGTCTTGAACGTGGAGGACAAACAAGAAATATTTAATATTTATACCACATTTGAGCTACCTTCCAATAAAATAATTGATGAAGAAAATCCATTTGATCTACGAAGCTACTAGAATGGAAAGTCAGATTTCAGTGAATTTCTTGGTAAAAGATGAAGATGAAAATGAAAATATCAAAATATGGAAAGCAAAAAAATGATGCATAAATGAAAATTGCAAAAAGTACAAGAATGTCATAACTTGGTTCGATCCACCATAATCAGACATGACAAAAAGTCAAGCTAATGATTTTAAAGAAATGCTTAGGAGGAAACCGAAGCTCTATTCATTTCTTATTACTTAGTTTTAGTTTTAGAACTGTTTATTTTATTGTCGTAACATTCTCATTGTATTGGTTGTAGATTCTTAAGTTTGTGGGCAATAACATGGTTAGAAAGCCAACCCTTATGTATGACACAAACTAATGTATTTATGGAAGTCATAACTCTCCTTTGTATTTATTTTTACATTGAGAACAATGTGTATTTTAAAATTGGGGGTGAATTATCAGTCAATTGTTAATTGCTTTTGTCAGTTGATTAATATTTTTGTCTTTGTGTGCTTGTGTGATATGATTTTATTCCGTATGAAAAAAAGCTTTTTATGTGTTGCTTGTGTGAATTAGATAATTTTATCTATCGGATTAATGTATTTGAAAGCATGTATTAGTTTATGAACTATGGATGAATCATGTGCTTAAATTTAATTTTCTTCTTATCCATGTGAAGCATGACAAAATATATGTACGATAATTAATTATAGCGCGTATAGGAACATGAAGATTCATATGCACATGTTAAATAGATTACTTAAGTGCTTAATCCTTTAACCGATGATTCACAACATCCTCTAACCGTATGCATAATAATTTGAGGCGTTCTAACTGGCAAAAGAAATGATTTAAGATTTTGGTAATTTCGTACGTATGAAAAATGATTTTAATTGGGAATCTCAAAATTTAATAAGATATCAGATTTGTTAAATTCATAAGTAAAAATTAAGTTCATTCAACCCAGTCTTAATACATACATCGATCAATAACGCACCGATTAAATTAATCATTGAGTAATTAGTGATTCAGCGAAAACCTATATCTAGATTGGGTCTGATAGTTATGGCTTTAGAATATTATAACTATAATCCCTCTAAGTTGAGTCTTTAAAAACTATTATCCATCTCTGGGAAGTCAAGATATCAATGCCCATTAATTTTTGTGATTGTAACCCAAGCTAGAACAAAATGTATTGTTCATAATCGTACTATCATATTATTTAATTGAGGTGAAAGGTGTATTGATCGTTATCATGGAATTGTAACATCCGTGTAGAGTGGAAATGTGGCCTCGAAGAATTACCACTACAGATTTTTATAGGAAACATCTATCATTTATTTATTAATTATTAGAATAGTATTTAAGCATTATAGAGATCAAAAAAACTATTTAAGCATTATAGATCAAAGAAAAAAAAAGTGATAATGCTTCTTTATGGCCCCAAAATTAAAATATTAATAAGCATCCACAATTAAAGAATCACTACTAAATGTTTTAACTGAAAGCCTCTAACTAGACTCGTCACCTTCAACAACTCCAAAAGCATGCGCATTCAGATCAACACGTACCTGTTTTCAATGGGTTTCTCCCTAATCGTTGAATACAATGGAACCGCAGATTGTAGTGGCAAAGCGGAATTATTTATATCTCCCAAACTTGATAGAGTAGTATTCTCCAAAAATAGACCTAGAGCCAACTCTCAACAGTACTGTACCAAACTGTATATCCACCACAGTACCAAACTTGTGGTGATGTCTCTTCACTTATTCTTGCAAGATGTATAACTGGGACTTTCGCCGCCCCTTTAATACAATACGGACACCCCTCCAGATTTTTATGGCTCCACATCCACCAGAAAACGTGTACCCTCTCGAATCCAGGGTACTTTGTAAGATGACGGTCTTCTTCAAATGTGGAACATGTTGAACCTCACAAAGTGTTCTGATTGTTCCATCTACCAACTTCAATTTGACTCTTCCAATATCAGTTATCCAACAAGATTCGTTGTTTCTCATGACAACGGCACCTTGTGCCATCATTTCATCTAATTTAAACAAATTCCGATTGCGACTCATATAAAACGCACAAGCTGTATCCAAAATCTACTCTTCGTCAAACTTGGATTTCTAAGTCCAACGTTGTCAATCCGTTTTTTTCCTTCTTGGACCCTATTTTGACATCTTCAAGCACAATACTTCACAACACGAAGCCCTAAACCCAATTTGGATCTGATTTTGGTCACAAAACCCAACAGATTTGTTTCTAGCTAAGGACATTCATTTGGGGTTGCATATTCCTTGTTTTCATTTATTTGATTTCTTATTTAAAACCTTCATGCCTTTAAAAAATTAAAGGAAAAAAAAATTCACAAGTGTAAACAATAATTTTGAGAGTTTTAATCATATAGCATTGACATGATGTTATGGAATGAATCCCATATCATAATTGTCTCTGCGGTCGCCAAAAGTCAACCCTCTCTCGGTTATTTAGTAGGTTGACCTGAAAAGAGATTCACACGAACCTTTAAACATGCAGAATAGAAGTTGACGACCTCAAGTACTATTAAATAGATTAATATATAAAGATTTGAACAAATTTTCTTAATAATATTGACATTTTATGAGGCAATCTTAAATTTTAATAAGATATCAGATCCATTAAATTCATATGAAAAAAATTAAATTCATTAAACCTAAAGTCTTAATACATACAAGTTCGATCAATAACTCACCCGATTAAATTAATCATTGAGTAATTAGTGATTCAACGAAACCAATATTTAGATTAGGTCTGATAGTTATGGCTTTAGTATAGTATAACTATAACCCCGCTACGTTAAATCTTTAAAAAGTATT
>CAIGRL010029946.1:0-11614 GCA_903798325.1 Fraxinus xanthoxyloides
TTTTTTTTTTTTTTTTATATCACAAGTTGGCTCATATTGAGCTTGTGGGCCAACTTATTTTTGGCTCATTTTTAAAAACAACAAATCAATTTGTCGGCTCATGGACGCGTGGACAAAGGGGGTCAAGCTGAACCGAACCTTATTTATAGGCACGAGCCAAGGTCAATTTTTCCATGGGGCTGAGTCGAGCTCGGGTTAGCTCTATCAATTGTTACTCCTAATTTGAATTTTGAGCAATGCTTGTAACATTATTTGTTTCAGTCAAATAAAAGTAAGAAATATAGTTTCATTATCCAATAAAATTAACATACATTTTGACTTATACAATCACTTACATCAGTATTATATAGTTTTATTCTTTACTCTATACATTAGATCAAGCTTTAACATTATGAGGGTGTTTGGTGGAGATTAACATCAGATTAAAATTGAAAATATAGTCGTTATTGTTGACTTTTATTAGAGGGTGAGACCCAATAACGGCCATATTTTCAATTTTAATTGGATTTTAAGCCGTACCAAATAGGCTCTATATCTTCTTCAATTGAGGGTTTGTTTGACGAAGATTTTTGAGAAAAGATTTCATGAGAAGTGTTTTTGTTTTTTTTTTTGGTGAATTTGTTTTTAAAAACTAAAAATAAAAAATAATATGAGAAATACTTTTTTCAAAGGATATATAATTAAAAATAAATATAAAATAAAAATAATTCTCAAGTAATCAAAATCTCAATAGAGTTAAAAATTAAGTTGTACATCACCCCCAAGTTTAATGATGGGTAATTAGCCAAAAATAAAAATAAAAATACGATCTCATTGTTTGCACTCATTACGCAAATCATCTCTATTGCACCCTTATTTCAACCTTTTTTCTTGCGAAGTTGTTCCTTTTCATTAATTTCATCAATTCCTTTCATCAACTATGGATAATTTATGCAAAATTTTCATATTGTTTGCCTTTGTTGCAAAATCGTTCATATCATTTTAATTTTGGCATTTGTGCAAAAAAAAAAAATCAATCTAAGAGTCCAAATACTAAAATTAAATCAATAGATATAATTTTCGCAATGAGATCAAATTGTAGGGACATTTTGCAACAATTACCAATATTTGATCGGAAACGACCAACTCCCCTGATAAAAAGTTGAAATGAATGTGTAAATGCCAAGTTTGAAACAATTAAGACCAATAAGATGTTTTGTGCTAAGATTATTTATACATACCAGTAAATATATATATATTAAAAAAGAAAAAAAACTATACAGCTACACCATCGGAAACTTGTGCTTCTCTGCAACGCCGCTTGGTTAGCCAAACTGGAACAACTACATGTCCTTCTTACCGCCAAAGTATCTTCATCTCTACACGTCTCACTATTAATCACCGTTAATCTCTCACCAATCTCACTCACACCTGTCATTTCTCTCCTGCTTCACATCCAAACAAACCTCCTCGACTCTCTCGAACAGCTGAGTTGACCGACAGACAGGACACGTCACTTGCGAGGACAGCCACGTATCAATACACCTGGGATGGAAACCGTGCTTACAGTATGGAATCAATTTAACAATTTCTCTTTCTTCAAACTCGCTCAAGCAAATGGGGCAGTCTTCAATTATCATCTGGTGCTTCGAAGCCACACCGTAGGGCACAAGAGGGAGTGATTTCATGGCGGAGGGGTCGAGACCCTTGCGGTGGTTTGATTCCGGAGGTGGGTTTCTGCTGGGGCGGACATCGTCGGAGGAGGAAGAAGAAGAAGAAGACGACGACGAAGAAGGGTCCTCGGCGGTGGAGTGGGGGATGTAAACGGAGAAGAAGCCCATAAAGAAGAGAGCGGCGAGGAGAACAAGAACAGTTAAGGCCGTGGAGGAGTCGAATGGTGTGGTGGTTCTAAAGGGTCTTTTTATGGTAGTTGAGGTGCCATTGATGGACTGGGAATTGGGATTTCTTGAGGCAGAGTTTGGTGAGTAAGCGCTGCCTACTGCATATGGGTCTACTTGGAGCAGCCTTCTACTCAGAATTGTACCATTCATTGTGATTAAAGCTTAATTTTTTTGCTATTCAACAAGCAAGTATCGGTGTATATGATGTTCGGCGACGTTCTGAACCCAATTCCAAAAGGCTGCAGTAATCAGGAAGTGACGAATTCATTGAATCTGTCACTGTGTGTATTATCTGAAAACAATTGACCGAAAGAACGAAAGAAAGAAAGAGAAACAGCAAGAGGAAAAGAGCGATAAGGATGGCGGCAAATTTCTTGGACTATTAGATTTTTGGTTGAAATAAAGGAAATATGTGGGGGCCTGAAAGGAAAACTTTTTAATATTTGTAATTGAATTGAAAAAAGGTGTGCATGGAATCTGGATATGGCGTGAAACTTGTCTGGATGCAAAGATTTGGACAAGAGAAGCAGCGGACTGTCATCTGGTTTTTGCTTTTCATAAAGAGACGCTTCTCGTAATTCTATTTATTTTTATTAGAGGAAAATACTTTTCAATATTTTTTCCTCATATTGTGGCTTTCCTCATTGATTAATTCGTGATACACGTTGTAACATTGCTTGGTAACACCCTTAACTGATAGCAAGTGTTTCGGACCATATGTACGCTAAAGTACACGTCGACATAAAAAATTCGGCACACCTGTTTCAAGATATTGCTTCCCTTTAATTTCTTTTGTTACTTGGCAATTTATAATTTTATACATCACAAACAAAAGGTCAGCAAACTGCCAAAGTCCATTTATGAGCTTAAACAGGTGTCAAGGTCTTTGATAATAAATTTGATAAAGTGATCAAAACATTCTTATTGGATTAGAACATCGAAGAAGTATGTGTATATAAAAAGATAAGGCATCTCAAAGTAGTTTTCCAATATAAAAAGATGAAGTATCGCAAAGTAGTTTTCCTGGTCAATATGTGGATGATATCCTACTCATATTAGAAAATGATGTAGGCGTATTATCAATAGTAATGGTTCTCTCGATAGTTTCAAATGAATGACTTTATAGAAACTAGGTATATCCAGGAAATTCGAATTTTACAAGACATGAAGAATGGCAGATAGCTTTGCACCATGCTTCATATGTAGACAAAATTCTTACTAGATTTGTTACGTACGACTCCAAGAAAGGAAATTAAAAATTTACCTTTTAGGTGTGGAATCCACATCTCAAAGAAACGTAGTTATAGAACTCTTGATCGGTAGAGGAAAAGAGATGGATATCCTATCCATAATTCTTGGAATTATGCTACAATATCTTAATGTCATATGACATCTCACCATTGAACTGTTTTAAATACAGTCAACATCCATATTAAATCATCTGTTGTCAATTGGGATTATGTCACTGCATCTGTTACAATTTTTTTTGTCAAAGTAGTAAAATCCTAGTTCTTGTTATTGTCGTCATTAGGCAGCACTAAGTAATATGTTAGCTTTATTTTGCACGAAATGCATAGATCGTAAAGTTATTCAGATCTCATCCATTAGTGGAAAATACGAAATGCCCGCCTTTGGAGTAGTATATTTTTAATATTGGGATGTCGTTGCACATATATTTTAGGTATGAGGGGTTCTATATTCATTTATTTGTTTAATGCAAAAGTTGAATTTATGATTACAAGTATTGATTGTATTTTATTTTTTTAATTATAGTATGTCTCGAATCATCCATGGTCTACTACTGACTTACAAACTGATTGGACCTAACTATGTGGATAATTAGGGTTAGACTTTTAGTACCCATAGTTGGAAACTTGATACATGTCGATAATGCTCATTATCGTAATCTTTTTTCTTTTTTGCAATCATGCTACATGTCCATTTTTTTTTATATTATCTTGGACATTGTATCACGTGATGACATATGATTAGACAATTTAAAAAAAATACGCTTTCACGTCAAACACCTATTGAATTCCAATGAAACGTACACAAATGTGTGAACCCAATAATGTACATTTGGCATCATTCTCCTTTTTATGAGACCTTGCAAAAGTATAAAGACACAAACATGACCAATGGTGAAGGCTTGTTGCTTTGCACGAGGGTTTGAATAATTTAACTTTATTCCCAACTCCATGGAGTGGCCTATTGGGGTCACTAGTCGAGAATATTTTGGATTAAGGCAATAACAATGAGGATAACTTGGAAAAATCTATTAAAAATTTAGGACATTTTGCAAATTGTGGTAAGGATCAAGTGAAGCAGGACTTGTTTAATCATTTCAAGATTCGCAGAATCAAGCTTAGCTCCAAAAGTTGAGATGTTGTAGAGAAGTTGGTTAAAATTTTATGTTTTGACAGATTAAAAAGTCAGAGAGTGATCATGCAATATGGTTTTATGGCATTGTTGGAGCAGGTCGACCTAGAGCTTGGTGTAAAGAGATCATTAAAAAAAAATCTGGTTTAGCGATTAATTGAAAATAATTATTAATATGAGATTGAATACGAAAATGTATAGTTCCAATAAAAGGTTATTCTATCGTCAGCACTAAAGATGACAGTTGTGAGCAAGTTTAGAGTGGAAGCACCACCTTTTTATTCAGCATAAGAGAATATGATGGGAACACTTATGGATTCATTGATTGAGATTGTGATCAAGAAGTAAATGTAGCAAGTCTAGTGACTAAGACCACTTAAGACGTATGATGGCGAGTATGAGTAATGTTAATGTTGTGTAATTTTTGTTTTTAAAATGTACTCTCGTTTCTCAATGTGGTAAGTTTATTTTAATTTTTTTCTTTTTTCATCAATGTTGAACGTCTTGATGCATTATTAACTTGCTAATTTCGAAATTCAAATAAGAAATTTCAAAACTTACCGAGGCTGCATAATATTGGAAGAGTTTAAGCTGACTTAAAATTCAAATTTCAAATTCCTAAGATATTACAATGATCTAAAAGACTTCTTGAACGAGGAACAAGACTTATTCAAGTCTTGTATTTTTAGTAGATCTTTGTTTAGAAATACTAAAAAAGGATTCAATAGTTGGAAGCAATTCAAGAAGATTAAAAAATTAAATAAAAAAAAATGATTCAATTTTGAAGATTCAAATTCATGTTTAATAGTGCACAATGTGTCACATGTCATGTGTGGTTACTCTTTTTCATGGTTATTCCATCCATCACCTCCCATCAATGTCTTTTAAATCGACTTTTCCGACGAAGATTCCCATATGAATATCATGGATAAAAATCTCAATTGTTGAACTCCTAGGTGTAGTATGGAATAAACGATAATGCTCCTTGAAAAGGGGTTATTGACCGGGTGGGGTGACGGGAGCTACGTGACAGCACTTTTTGGATTTTTTTTTCTAATTGTCTAACATATGTCGACGTGTGTCTTCTCTATTTTTTAACTTGTCTTGAGCCTGATTGTATAGCATAGAAGAAGTGGTTGATGTCAAATACATCAATAATTCCAGAAAAAAAATTCTATCGTTAATTTCTCATCAGTGTCACATCTTTTATCAACAGTGAAATAAGATTATATATTGCATCGAGAAATCGAATCAAACAAATACCCTTAGTCCCACCATCACCATTCATTGAGTTACATCTATGGAGATTGCAATTGGCCAAAAACAGAAACAAAAAGACAAACTGAACATGAACTTTGAAGATTATTTCTTTCCTTGTCATAGTCAATAATATATAAGATTGTGCCTACGTGTTCGATTGGAATGAGGTTGAAAACTTACATTAAACAATCGAACAAAGGGAACAGTAATTAAGTTGTCGTATGCCAATGAACTGATATAGAACTGTTAGTATAATGATGAAAAGAAGAAGAAGCTGTTCTCGGTGATTAAAAAGGAATCCCGAAGTAATTAAGAGAAGGAAAAAATTATGGATATTTATGTCAAGAGAAATCCCATATCAAATAAACGTTAAATAAATATCCTACTACTTCTCTCGATAAGAATCAAACCCATTCTAGTATAATTATTACGTTGAATTTATTTGAGTATACTGAATGAAGGTTTCCGAGATCAAAGTTGAACAAATTATTCAAAATTAAAAGAAAGAATTTGACAATATAATTATGATTTCTATAATACACAACAAAATATGCATATATTTTTCAGCTCCTGAATATTTGAACATATATAAATACATTCCTAATTAATTAAGAAAATAGATTATCATTCATTAGGAGTAGCTAAAATTCACAAATATAGCCTAAATCTCCATTTGCATCAATAATCTATTTAAATATTAGCTATATATAACCTTAAAATATATGGCTTAAAAAAAAAACTAATCATTGATTGATACATCTCCTCTTGGAAGTGGTACCTGGTAGTGAATCCCTAGCACTGTCAGTGAATGATTGAAAGAACAGCTCCATCTCCTCATCACCTACAGTAACTTCAAAGAACTTCAGGTTTTGAAATTTTCTCTTATGCAGAAACCCTGTTTTTTTCTTCCTTGGCGCCGATGGGCAGATCCTGGTTTTCGAAATCTTGTGTTCTTGAGACGTAGGTGTTCGGGACCCTTCATCTTTGTTTTGCGTCCAAGCCTTAGGATCATTATCTTCTTCTTTCACATCTTGTTTTGGACTTTGTTCTAATATTGTTTGATCTTTAGACATGAAGTTGATGAAGCTTTGGCACAAGATTTTAAGGATATATAGATGAAAATTGGAGTAGATAGAAGGCGAACGTGCTGGGAGAATACCTCCAGGATGGGGAGATAAATGAAGAATATCAGTTGACAATTTTGTGGAGCATTCTTTCTTATCTTGTGAAGAAAATCTCTTCTATCGTCTCTAACCCCTCTTGCTTTTCATTTTGCCTTTTTCGCATGAAACCGACTTCATTTATTTTCTATTTTCAGATATTAAGGGCCCATTTTATAGGACTTTTCAAAAATTATTTGATACTAAGAAGTTGCTTTTGTATATTTTTAAATCATTTTTTGGAAGTACTTTGTCTGATTAGAAGAACTTTTAAAATAAATTAGTTTAAATTAACTTTTCAAAATGCTATTTTAAAAGAAGCAGAAGTGAAAAACAGAAGCCCACCAAATGAGCCCTAATAGGGTTAGAAAATTTATCATCATTCTTCCTCATTAATATGCTTATATAGTGTCATCAATTGTACGTTCAAGGTATTAACGGATTTTTCATGTTATTATTACATTACAAAAACTAGAATCAAGTCAGCCAAAAATTAAACGAGGTCCTAAGAACAATAGGTGTAAAAAGGTTTATTAGCGACATTGATAGGTAACAGCATGAAAATGTAAGCAAATTAAGCAAACTCATTACTACTTTTGACATCTTAATTTTCTTAACATAATTAAATTATCATCTTACGTCATTATGGAAGTGGTTGAACAACAAGTGCACGTTCTACAACAAAGAAATCTTTTGTCCTCTTCCAATCACAATAATTTCAATTATCTAAACAAGTTTTATACCACGCACAAAAAGGATAAATTTTCAACTTTTCCACCAAATTACGGGCTTGAGAAGTCAAAAATTATTTTTGAGATTAAGAATATACGTTTTAACATATTTGAATAACTTTTTATTTTTATTTTTTTATTCGACTAAAAGAGATTTTAAAGAAAGTTGACATAAAGATATTCTTCTACAGAAAAACAAAAGCTCCACGCCATTCCAGGTTCTTTCTTCTTCTGTAATCCATCTGGTAAAAAAAAAACTACTAATTTAGAAAGGAAAGATTTGTAACTTGATTTTGTACACATAAGTGCATTTTGAGGTAATCCAATTCTCAAACTCAAATATAAGAAGAAACCAAATATAGCAGAAAAAATGCAATAAAAGGGCAGCATGCAGCAAAGGTTGATAAAACTTTTAAGATCCATATACTATTAACAAAAGAAAAACAGTATGATATGGTGAGATTTTTGAATTTCCACAAAAATAAAAGTAAAATCGAAGACAGTAAATTTAGGCAGGTTTTGTAAATACGTCCTCCGTGTCTGACGGGTAAAAAAAATATCCTTATCTTCTCTTAATCAGCAGTCATATCAATTTGTCTTTGTGCATATAAGTTGCATAGGATACCAATGAATGGAATTTCAAAACTTGTATCGAAAGAGACCCTTCACACCCCCACCCTCTCAAGTCTCAATCCTTAGGCACCCACAATTTTGAATTTTTTTCAGCAACTTGATAAACATGATAATAACAATCCAAGACTAATTTCTGCCACTGTCTTAAGTGAATTTTTAATTTAATATTTGTTGATTGTGTGAACGTCAATTTTAGTATAAAGAATTTTGATGTTATATATAGGAGGATATTAATGGAAGTTTGAAATTTTACGAGCTTTTTTTCCTTGCAAAAATGATATACCACTTTGAGCATTTTTCTTAATAGATAGAAAAGAAATAGGTGTGGGTTCAAAAAAAGAATTTTGTTACATTTATTTTTGTCGTACTAAAGCCTGGTGACAAGTGAAAGATCAAGGTCGGCTCTGAGAATTTTGAAACCCTAGGCGACTTATTATTATAAGACCCTTAAACGTAAAAAAGATAATAATTATTACAAGCTTAGAAATACTTAAATATTTAAATAAATAATATATTTACATTTTAAACAAATACTTTGTACAATTCAAAAGATAAAGTAGCAAATTCAAGTTATTTTCGATAAATCAAATTTGGACATTATGGACTCGTGACAAAACTATTTTGAATAAGTCGAATTCAAGTTATAACTCATTAAAGTAAACTATTGGATGTGTAACATTGTTTTCCAAATTAAATCATATTACCATAATAATATTGGACTCATTTGGTATCTTGTAATTAATTATGTATGTTAAACTCAAGAAAAGATTATTTTGGATAAGATTGAACTAAGTTAGAATCGACCAAAAAAAACATTGTTAAATAAATTTTTAATTAATCCATCTTTTAGAAATTATAATAATTTAATTGGGCTTTTACCATGGTTTTCATTTGGAGGCCCCGTTAGATGTGAGGCCCTAAGTCATTGCCTAGTTGGCTTCGGCTTAGGGCCGGCCTTGTGAAAGACTAGTATTTTCATACGACAATGATTGACCACTCATATCCTTTGTTTGAAAAATCAACTAAAGTCCGTGAGCTTATTATCATAGGTTGGAAGTAGAGTAGTAGATAAGATCCCCATTTTTTTCATTCCCATGTCCTCATGTGGGGCAACATATGGGTGAAAAAAGGAAAGAGAGTAATGGACATCCTTTCAATTTAAGCATAACGAGCCCTCGGTGGGAGACTCACACGACAAGTTATTAGTTCGGCGGTACATCACACTCTTGATAATTGCATCGTGCGTTGGGTTGTTAGAGCACTCATTCACATGAATAGTTTAATGTACACATCGATGTCTGACCCTAATACGAGGATCATTCAAAACATATTAGCATAACGTACTTCCCCATTCAGAACGGGATTTAAGTCTAAATTTTGTTACATATCAGTAGCTTTGTTCTTCAATAAAAATGTTCTTGGTCATGGTTGATTCCAATCAAGAATTGGTGCAAAATAGAGGAAAAGTGGTGTGCTATTTCCTAACCAACGTTTGACAGTGGCACGCAACAACACTTGCCTTTTGTACCACCAAATTCAAGAAAAAGCAAAAAAAAAATAAAAATAAAGGAAGTTGAATCTCTTGGCCTTTTGCTATATTTGCTCGATTGAAAATGGAAAATTGACATAAATAACACGAATTTTAATAATTGCAATACTCTTTTCTGGACTTTTATTCTTGCACCTTGTTTGACATTTTTAGTACAGCATGAAAACACAGGTAATACAGATTTTTCATTCAACTTTTACAATATCTTAGCCATCTCCAAGTTTAATATAACTGTTGATTGAAAAACCTACGATGATTATTGGAGTGCAAAGTATAGTAAGTACCTACAAAATGTTTTCAGACCAATATTGTATTTTATTTACATGATTAAAATAAATTTAGCGGAGAAGATGAGAAAGTAAAATATTGTATGAAAGATGAGAATCAAGCTGTATAATATTTGGAACCATCATAAATGTTGGATTTAACAGCAAATATCGTATAGTAAAATACGGTTGTATCATCTTGTCATGAAATCGATTTAATATTTGGTCGCAATATGTGATATGAGGCCTGCAATTGGGTTATCTAGAGTAATATCATAAAATATTGGTCGATGCTTGTCTTTTTCATATTTTAACCTTCATTGATTTTCACGATAAAATAAAGATTGCATCTTGAAATGACAAGAAAATCTTATTAAGCCCCTGTTTGATATACATAAAAATTTTCGTTTTTTAACCACACATTCTTTAATAAAATAATATTTTTTTCATCACATCAATCAATTTTCCTTCTTTTTCAACCACACATTCTCCATCAATTTACTATTCCATAATACATTCTTCCAAAATAATGTGGCTCAAACGCACCCTAATATTTTTTTTAATTGTTTTCCTTGACATTCATTTTTACATTTAACAATTTCTCTAATAAAATGAGCAAAAGATATTTATAGATTTCGTAAAAAAAAAAATTAAAAAATAATGATGAAAATAAATTGTTCAAATTGCCCAAAGAATGATATGAATATTGACTACCACTACCAATTAACCTTTTTTTTCCCACCTTAGGTTGAAGAATTCAATGACACGTTCAATGATTGGTCCACCAACGCACCAAGTCTTGATAGCTTTGTGACTAACTTTTCTCCAATATTTTTTACTTTGAAGCAACAACATTGGGAGTATCGACACTAAAATTTGTGTTATTGGACTCAATAAGAAACGTCATGCTTCTGCTATGGCAAAAACTCCTTCAAAAATATTTCAATATAATGGCATGAAAAATTAGTATGAGGGTACAATTTTTTTTTTTTTTTTTTTTTATTATTTTTTTTTTTTTAACTGTTATGTTTGTGTTGTACTTTGAGTGGANTTAGGTTGAAGAATTCAATGACACGTTCAATGATTGGTCCACCAACGCACCAAGTCTTGATAGCTTTGTGACTAACTTTTCTCCAATATTTTTTACTTTGAAGCAACAACATTGGGAGTATCGACACTAAAATTTGTGTTATTGGACTCAATAAGAAACGTCATGCTTCTGCTATGGCAAAAACTCCTTCAAAAATATTTCAATATAATGGCATGAAAAATTAGTATGAGGGTACAATTTTTTTTTTTTTTTTTATTATTATTATTATTTTTTTAACTCTTATGATTGTCTTGTACTTTGAGTGGATTAATAGTGGTAGACCAGTGGCCCGACAACTTCCTTGTTATGACTAGCTGGAAGTAGGCCATGTGGTTAATTTGGAGAATTTTATGTAATAGTTTGCTAATAATTATCATCGCCAATGCCAAAATAATCTTGGACCACATGGGCTTATTGTTCCATGCTTGTTTCCTTTTACTCCAAGTTAACAATGTGCTTTGGGATATTTTGGTTTTTCTGTGCACATCAAAATCTTCTTGTTTTTGGAGAAAAAGTAGGGGTCCCAATAGGTTGCCAATGGTCGAGTCATCTCGATCCTTAGACAGATGAATTCGGCTTATAAATCAATCGAGCTTAGCTCGTGTTCACAAACTAGGTTCAATTAGGCCTTTATCTCGTGGGCCTCATTGGTAAAGTTGAGTCGTT
>CAIGRL010030011.1:0-17259 GCA_903798325.1 Fraxinus xanthoxyloides
ACTCATTACTAATCCCAAGCATAACACGTGGCACATTTTTAGTTTCAAGTTTATTTCTTACATTATCATTAATATGAGCATAAGCTAAGCAATCAAACACTTTCAAATGAGCAACTCCTGGTTTTTTTTCCCACTCCAAGCTTCTTCTGGAGTCATATTTGAAAGTAATAAAGTTTGACCCAACTGACAACTAGAGGGGGTTAAATAGGCGTTTATGCGGAATTTAAATTTACCAATTAATAATTGCAACAAGTCACATTTATTAATTAATCGAGATGAATTCACATGCACAATTGTCCTATGTTCAATTACCGAAGTTAACAAATTAGTGAAAAATAAATAACACTAGAAAATTGATAATAGCGAAAACCCGTAATTAGGTGAAAACTCTGGGCCCAAGTTAGTAACAATCCATTATAAATGAATCAATTTATAGTACTGTCAGACTCGACTAACTCTAGTATATTTCTGACCTCCTTACTATAATCACCAAAGCCCTCTTGGATTGCGTGCTCCTATACCAACTCCCGGCCTTCCGAATTCATCTATCTCATATGAATTAATGAAAACTCTCCGTTCTCCAACAACCAAAAATCCTAGTCACCTTTTTTGATCATCAGAAACCGATGTTGTGGAAATATGTATTTTGGTGTTTGGTTTATGTGAGGATGATGTTTTTAAAAGCAATGATCAAATTAAAATGAAGTTTGAACGCTATGAATGATATGGAGGATGTAAACATTTGTTTATCTCAATGTTCAATTTGTATTTTTCGAATGGTGGCATCCATATATATAGTAAAGAGGTTTTGGGTAGTATGGGCTGGATAAAAACCTTAAAAAAAATGCAAATTAGGTTTTCTCAGAATATAGTGTCGCTCAAGTGAGAACTCAACAATAAGCGAGCAATTGTATCTCGTTCAAGCAAAGTCCAGGCAACATGCAAGCGACACAACTTCTATTATTATCTCTCAAGCATCAGTTGGGCGATAGGCTAGCGAAATTGTGGCGAATTTTTCCTTATTATTCCATACTCGAACCCTAGGACTTTTAACTAACCAATTGATGCTTTAACTTTTAAAAACTCTTTTTACAACAATAATTTTGTCAAAAGATTACCACAACTTTAAAATCTAACAAACTCCCTCTTGGGCATTTTGTGACAAAACATGTATTATAGATCTACTTCGATTCAATCTAATCTACCTAAAACCAACTGACTTGATTGAATATTGCTTTTCCTTTGTCCAATCAGTTTCCTGGAAAAAAAACTCAAAATACCAAGTGTAAAAGCTTGTGAAATAGTAACATGATTTAAAGCACTTGAGACAGTTATTTATAAATTCAACCACATACCAACTAAATTAAGATGCAATATCAATGTAAGCCAACACACCAAAACTAAACATTGATATCACTAAACATCAAAACTTAATCTAGCTAAACATTCAAATATGATGTCTCATTCAAAAAAAAATCTCCCCAAAAAATATTTCCTTACTATATAATAAACTAAGATTTAAAATGTAATTCGCAATTCATCATCTTCCCCCTTTTTATCATGAATGACCAAGGTAACAACAATATATAATAACTCAACGATACATTTGATAGCATGCACAAGCATAATCAATGATCAGTAAACTTTCCTACATACTGAGTTCAAGTTTAAATGGAGTAAATTGTATAAGTGACTCACGTGTGTTAAGTGCCACTAATTCTTTGCGATCAAGACTCCAAACATGATATTTGTGAGAAATGACATGCTAAATATCACTATTAAATAAGTTTATTCCTCTACTAATGAAAGTCAAACCAATAATGCATATTAGGACCTTTAAATAAAACTCAGTTTTCATGGAAATTTATTATTTTATCTCCAAGACCTTGAACATATATACATTTTCACATAATTTATATTTTTCTTTTTAAGCTCATCATTTTTCTCTTCAATTTTTCCACATCTTATGTGCAAACTCTTCTCTATTAAGTGACTAAGATTACCCATGCGATAAGTTTTGGGCTGACTCCAAGTCAGTTGACCAGGGGGTATCAGGTTACGGGAAACCCTTTGAGTTTAATTACTCGAGTCAAATAGACTTCAAAAAAGTATAAAATGAAACATCTTTATTTTATTCAAGGGGATATAATCGAGTTCAGGTCTACTAAATTAAGGTCAATCAATGTTCAAAGTCATCTTAACAATAGATGACGGTCATCCCAAAGCTCACACATGCGGTCAAAACTTACTTACAAGATCATAGTGTGTGCAGTGCAGACAGTACATGAAGAAACTTATACTAATTACTCCACATAATCCTAAACAAAGTATTGAAAAATATGCTACAATACATCAATTAAATTCATACTTAGTCACAACATACATGTCCGAGAAAATCATATATCATGCTATAACAAGAATTTTCAGCCATTTTTTTAATAAAAAATCAAACTACCTAAAAAGTAAAATCAAACAAAAAACAAAACAAAAAAAAGACACGCATGCAATAATGAATGAATTAATAAAAATGCACAAGCATGCATCATAAGTACCTAATCAATTTAGTATACAAACGATCTTGCCTTTAAGAGCTCCGTGATCAATTTCAAAAAATTTCAAATCACTATTTTTCACCCAAATATGTCTATTAGAAGACTTATTTTGAGTCTTCTGTATCATTAACTTGGTCAAATGACTAACTTGATTAATGAGAAAATCAATTTAACTATCAAAATCTTGATTTCTAACTCTAGTGAAATTCTGATTTCTATTTCTATTTAGGAATTTATGACACCTAGGTCTTATATGTCCTAACTCACCACAATTGAATTAGATAGGGATAAACCTATGTCCAAAGTTATGTGGTCGTTGATATATATTCCTACGTTGGTAAGTCATACGTTGTCTAGTAGACTTCTATCCTACGATACCCTTGTTTTTTAGTTTAGGATTAGGAATACACAGACTGGTTGGTGGTAGGGATAAAAATAGTTTTGGAAGTGCTAATCATATTATGATTGGTTTGATTATATCTTAGACCTCCCTTATTTCAACGAGCTTGTTCAACCTCAAAAGATTGTCCACTTCTTGAGATCTACTAGAGAAAACAAGAAGTTGAGACTTGGAATCTTCAAGTTCTCTATTAAGGTTCTTAACCTAGATTTCTAATTTCTCATTCTCAACGGTCAGTTCACTCAGATCTTTGGTAGAATTCTGAAGGTCAGCTTTAAGTTTATCTCTCTCTATCTCAAGTTCATTAACCTTCTTCAATACTGCTTTATTGACCTTCTCTATCTTAAGACTCTCATCAAATAACTTTTTATTAGCCTCACGAATCTTATCCTCATCTTTAGAATCTTCCTCAGTTTGCTCACCATTATCTACTTCCTCAACCTTCTTACTGTCCTTATCAGATTCACTTTCAATCCTCGCAGTAAAGGCCATAAACTTCCCACTCTCCTCATGTGTAGACATCTTACTTTGATTATTAAGCTAGACTCGTCATCAATGAGAGTTACATCCATATCTTTACCCTGATTTCTCTTACCAACAGTGCACTCACTTCAATAGTGGTCAAAACCTTGACACTTATGACATATTATAGATTTAGATCTCTTTTTAGATTCACTGGAATAACTTCTATGTCTCTTTTTAGTCTTCTTCTTATTTTTAAACATTTTTTGGAAATTCTTAACAAAGTAAGATATTTCCTCATCATTAAGTGATTCCAAATCAGATGAATCATACTTTTCTTCCCTAACAGTGTTCAAGGCTACAAACTTGTTCTTTTTAGGTTGAGATATGGTGAGTTCATAAGTTTGAAAAGATTCTATAAGTTCCTCTATCTTAACTGTATCTAAGTATTTTCTTTCTTCAATTGCAGTAATCTTGCATCTGAACCTTTCATGTAAGGATCTAAAGACTTTTCGAGCAATTTTAAACTCACGGATTTTTTTACCTAGTTTGAAACTAGAGTTCACTATGTTATTCAATTTCACATAGAATTCATCGAATGACTCATCATCCTTCATTCTAATTTTTTCAAACCTAGTGGTTAACATTTACAGCTTGGAGTTTTTAACGATTTTGGTTCCCTCGTGTGTGGTCTCTAAAATATCCTAAACTTCTTTCTCGAATTCACACATTGACATTCGAATAAACTCTTCAGTAAACACCACTATAAACAAGGCATGAAGCCCTTTACTTTAGATAATTCATCCTTAGTCCAAATAGAAATGTCCATGAGAGTAACTAAGCCTGAAACAGTAGAGGAAGCGGCGTTCCAACCATTTTGTACAATAAACCAAATCCGCTCATCTAGAGACTTAAAGAATCCTCTCATCCTAACCTTCCAATATACATAATTGTTTTCGTAAAAAAACGGAGGCATGGAAAGAGACTGAATCTAGAATAAATATGGACCACGAATCAAAATGAGACTCGGTACCACTTGGAAGTAACAAAGTTCAACACAATTAACGCCTAGACATGGGTGAATAAGTGTTTATGTGGAATTGAAATTTACTAATTAATAATTGCAACAAGTCACAATTATTAATTAATCAAGATGAATTCACATGCACTACTCTCCTATGTCAAATTACCGCAGTTAATAAATTATTGAAAAATAAATAACATTAGAAAGTTGATAACGGAGAAAACCCGTAACTAGGTAAAAATTCCTTGTCGAAGCCAGTAAGAATCCACTATAAACAAATCAACTTACAGTAATGTCGAGTCAACTAACTCTAGTACTTTCTGACCTCCTAACTGTCATCACCAAAGTCCTCTTGGATTGCGTGCTCCTACACCCAACTCCATGCCTTCTGAATTCGTCTGTCTTTAGGGGATTAATGAAAACTCCTCGTTCTCCAACAACCAAAAACTCGGTCACCTTCTGATCGATATTGTGGAAGTACGTATTTTGGTGTTTGGTTTATGTGAGGATGATATTTTTCAAAGCAATGATCAAATCAAAATGAGGGTTGAATTCTAAGAATGATATGGAGGATGTAAACACTCGTTTCTCTTAATTTTCTACTTTTATTTTTCGAATGGTGGCATGCATATATATATAGTGAAGAGGTTTTGGGTAGTATAGGCCGAATAATAACCTTAAAAAATGCGAATTAGATTTCCTCGAAATACACTATCATTCGAGCAATAGGCGAGTGATGGTGTTTCGTTCGAGCGAAGTCCAGGCGACAAGCCAGCGATACAACTTCTATTTTTACCGCTCAAGCATCAACTGGGCAATAGGCCAGCGAAATTGCAGCGATTTTTTCCTTCTTGTTCCATAGTCAAACCTTAGGACTTCTAACTAACCACTTGACACTTTGACTTTTAAAAACTCTTTTGCAATAATAGCTTTGCCATAAGATTGCCAACAACACTAAAACCTAACAATATCCTTCACAATGAATGTTGGACATCTAATTTACAGCTTCTGGCCAAAAAACCTTGGACACTTACGTTCTTGACACTTACGTTCTTGTAAGAATGCAACGTATCGTATTCATAATGGTATGGTTTTTTCTTTCTGAAATCCCATTTTATTGAGGGCTATAGGTTGTGGTTAATTATCTACGTACACCATTCTCTTCATAGAAGGTGGTAAATTCATGTGAAGTGAATTCTCATTCACGATCACTATGAAATACTTTAACAAATACCCCTGCTTCTTTCTCAACCATAATTTTAAACTTAACAATAGTCATAGCCTCAGATTTTTCGAGATAAGAAATACACCCAAGTCTTCCTACTAAAATCATCAGTAAATGTTATAGAGTACCTCTAGCCACTGTTGGAGATACGATTAATAGGTCCACATGCATCTAAATGAACCAACTAAAGGATATACAAGGACTTCCAAGCGCTATTTTGAGGAAATGTATAACGGTGTTGCTTTCCAATCATGCATTCTTCCCATTTTTTAGGGAACTTGCTCCCTTGGTAATCCAGTAACCATTTTCTTATCTTGTAAAGTTTTTAAACAACTGAAACGTGCATATCCATACATGTAATGCCACAATCAGCTTGCATCCTCTTGAGTCGTAGATTTGAAGCACTTAGGATCAACACACGAAGCCTTTATTTGAAATGGAAACATTCTGTTTGGAGCCATCTCAACTTGTATCACTAAACCTTTCTCATGATAATGGATTTGACTTACATTCGTTGAATAAAATTAGAAAATCTATTTTTTATTTGTAATGGATCGAGGTTGATAAGATTGCTCTTCAATTCAAGTACGTAGAAAACTCCAAAAATGCAATACTCCACCCCTTTTACTTCAATGTTGAAGTCTTTTTTCCCTTTGACATATAAACTAGAGTTGTTTCCTAGCTTTACCCCCTCTCTGAAGCTTTCATCAAGTTGTGCAAAAAGCTTCTTGTCTCCACTCATGTGGTTACTGCATCTAAGATGCCACAACTTGTTGGAGGTATCTTCTTGCATATTCATATAAGCCATAAGTAACATTTCTTCTTTAGCTTCAGCAAAAGCAAAATTCGCTTTGTTAATCTGCTTCCTTTTAGGGTACTCATATTGAAAATGCCCTAATCCATATCAATTGTAGCACTCAACAGCAAAATTATCAAATGATCCATGTCTCCCTCTTCTTCCACGAGCTCTTTCTCTCCCAGGTGAGTTACTTTCTTTGTTCATATACAAGCAAGTTGCTTTGCAATTTATCAATTGAGATATCTTCTATCCCGTTAAATTCCTCAATAGAACAAACCACATAATCAAATTTAGGTGTCATTGATCTCAGAATCTTTTCAATTACCACCACATCATCAATCTTTTCTCTATGGATTCTCATCTTGTTGACTATTGTGAGCAATCTTGCAACGTAGTCATTGATTGATTCTCCCACCTTCATGTGAAGCATCTCAAACTCTTTACGAAGAGCCTGCAACTGTGCATGCTTAACTCTAGTTGTGCCTTAGCCCCTGTTTGGTACCCATTAAAATTTTTGTTCTCATTTTTCTACTCATTTTCAATCAAATATTCTTCAATAAAATGATATTTTCAATCATATCAATAACTTTTCCTTCTTTTTCAACCACACATTCTCCATCAATCTACTATTCCAGAATACATTCTTCCAAAATTATGTGGCTCAAACACACTATTAATACTTCTTTTTCATTGAATCCCATGTCTTTTGCTATGTACTTCTTCAGAACTGTCTCCAAAATGGAACGATCTATGGCTTGGAACAGGTAGTTCTTGGTCTTCAAGTCCTTCAATTTCTAATCTTCCAAGGCTTTCAATTGAATTCAGTTAGAACAATCCCTTAGTATACTCTGTGATCCCATTCTCCACCAAGTTCCAATATTCTTTAGAGGGAAATAAATTTTCCATGAGCATGGACCAATGATCATAATGCCCTTCGAAATGTAGGATAGCTGATTGCACAATTAATTCCTTCTCCTACCATTGATTCTTGTTGCTGCAAGTTAGAAAGCTGCTGCTTTGTTTCGATTTTTTAGGCCACGGTGAGGAGCTCTGATACCAAATTTTAGCTTAAAATGATTAATGGAAGTGATTTTATTGAATGACATACTTGGCTTTAAATAGCCTTACAACTAGAGATAATAGAAAGTGAAAAAAATGTGCGAGTCCCATGAATAACAAACACTGATATCTGGGGATTCTCCTAAAGAAATGTTCAACAAAAAAAATATTTTTTTTTTCAAATTCTAGCTAATTTAACTAAAAATTAGGGATTTTTCAACTGAAACATAAATAAACTAACACTTTAACAGATATTCTTAATTTAAGAACTATGGAATGTTGATGGTATATTCTTCTATCAAGTTTGCATAAAGCACAATAGTGCAAGTATACATTGATTCAATGTATTGTCCCTTTAATTGGTGTTGCATGTAAACAATTAAACCATAATACCAAGATCTTTAGAATTCTATGGTTTTCACATATAATTAATTTTATTAAGAAACATACCTCAATCCATAGCAATTAATTGGTAGATATGAATCTGCAAAATAAAAATAAGATAAACAAACAAATTGTTCTCTCCCTTCACCTCTCTGTAATTGGATATCATTAATTGATGGGATGAATTCATGTTTATATGTAGGATACACAATTTCTTTATGGGCTTTAAAACTACCCACTTTTCAACAAAGTGTATAGTTAGAAAACTGTCACTTCTCAATATGCTAATAAGATTTTAGCAATAATAAACCACTTTAATTAATTCTTAATAATATTACATGAGCCACATTAATTGGTCTTTACATTTTCTCATTTGGCTCGTGTAATGTTGCATCGTTATGTGGTATATAACATAATGTGTATATGATAAGCTAAAATCCATCGTACATTGGTCACTTAATATATCATACTTAAGTAAAAACTAAAAGAGTTATGACAGTTGCACACTATCATTTTGGCATAATTCTTTCCATGTACTACAATATTAGTCCCCACCTAACATGACACGTAATGACAAGTGCAATAATTGAATTACAACAATATCTTCGAAAAGACTCCATGACAGCATTCATATAATCTATTCGTGTAAATATACCAACTATTATGACATGAATAATATTTTGTTAAAAAAAATACATAAACGCTCAAAGTGTCAATTACATAAATTTCATAATGTCAATGATCATTTCTAATAATTCTCATTCTTTCGACATGTTCATTAAATGTCTTTGGTGGCAATCCTTTCGTTAATGGATCTCCAATCGTAAGATTGGTGCTAATATACTCAACTGATACTTCTTGTTTTTGAGCTTCTTTCTTAATGGCGAATTAATTCAATTACATATGTTTAGCGCCTCTAGAGCACTTGTCGTTCTTTGAAAAAAAAAAGACTAACGTAGAATTAGCACAATAAAGTTTCAGTGGTTTATCAATACTGTCAATAATTCCAAGGTTTGAAAAAAAGTTCCGCACCCAATTTTCTTGGACCGTGGCCTCAAAGCATTGCACAAACTCTTCTTCCATAGTAGATGCAACAATAACTGACTGCTTTGCACTTTTCCATGATATAGCTCCTCCAGCTAGAAGAACAAGTAACTAAATGTGGACTTTGTAGTATCTACACATCCAGCAAAGTCTGAATCTGAATACCCATTGACCTCCAAGTTATCAGATCTTCTATAAGTGAGCATTTGGTCTTTCGTTCCTTGCAAGTATCTCAATACTTTCTTTGCAACTTTTTCAATGATCAAGTCCTGGATTACTTTCATACCTACCCAGCATTTCGACATCAATATTAATATCTAGCCTGGTGCAAGCTTGAGCATATATGAAGCTCCCCATGAGAGATGCATAAGGAATAGTTATTTGTTTGTGTTCCATCGATCAAAAATGTTTTCCTTAAATCCAAAGGACATAATGGTATCATTGAACTTAAGATACCATTGATGGGAAGCTTGTTTAAGTTTGCATAATGATTTCTTTAAATTACACACCAATTGTTCTTTTCCTTCAAGTGAAAAACCTTCAGATTGATCCATATAAACTTCTTCATCCAAATTCCCATTTAGAAATGCGGTTTCACATCCATTTGATATAACTCTATGTCATAATGAGCTACTAAATCCATTATAATTATGAGTTAGTCTTTCTTGGAGGCTGGCGGAAAGGTCTCATTATCATCAATGTCATCTTTTTGAGTAAAGCCTTTGGCAAAAAGTCTAGTTTTATATTGTTCGATATTACCCTTAGAGTCGTGTTTGGTCTTAAAGACTCAGCACCCAACTTTTTTATACGATTCAGGTAATTCGATGAGACCCAGAGTTCAATATACTCTATAGATTTCAACTCATCTTTCATAGAATCTAACTGCTTATCAAAATTAGCACTCTCAATGGCATGTGAAAATGAAATTAGATCGTCATAAAAAATTCTCAAGTCAAATTCCAACTCTTACAAGTAAACCACATAATCATAAAAATATCAGGTTTTTGTCATCTTTGTGACCTCTTAATGCTATTTCTTGTGGTTCATTTAGCACAAGTTCATTAGTAGTAACTTCATTGCGAGGTGTTTGATCATTTATTTGTTGTTCTGGCAAATTGTCATGCCGTTCAACAATTCGAGGAACAACAACATTAGAAGAAGTTGAGGGTAGAGAATCTTAAACTCTAACTTCTTGTATTTCTACATTTCGTGGTTCCAAACTCTCACTAAGTTTAGCATTCTCAATTAACGTAGCATTTTCAGTTTCGACATTTCTAGTATTATGGTTAGGACAATAAAATCTATACCCATTCAATTGTTTTGGATAACCAATGAAAAATCCACTGATTGTACTTGAGTTCGGTTTCTTTTCATGTGGATTATAAATTCTCGTCTCTGCCAATTAACCTCGAGCATTTAGGTTCCTTAAAATGGTTTTCTTCCAGTCTACAGTTCAAAAGGAGTTTTTTGAACTTCCTTACTAGGAACTCTATTTTTCAAATATATAGCAACTTTTAATGCATACATCTACAAAAAAAAATGGGTAAAGAAGAATTGCTTAACATAAACCTAACCATTTCTATTAGAGTAAGATTATATCTTTCAACCACACCATTTTGTTGTGGTGTGCTGGCATAATGTATTGAGAACATATGCCATGTCTTTCAAGAAATTTAGCAAATGGGCCAGGGTGTTGTCCAGTTTCATCATACTTTTCATAATGCTCACCATAATTTTCACCTTTATGTCCAATTGTTGTTCAACTTCATTGACAATATATAAAACATTTACAATTTTATACTTTTCATGCAGTAGATAAACATAACCATAAAGTGAAAAATCATCAATAAAAATGGTAAAATACTTTTCTCCACCAAATGATGGAACATCAAAAGGCCTACATATATTAGTGTGTATATCTCAAGAAGTTGTGTGCTTCTTATGTTTCCTTTCTTCATGTGTTTGGTTTGTTTACCTTTAATACCATCCACACAAGTTTCAAGATACAAAAATCCAAGTCAAGAAGGATTCCAATTTTTACTAATTTTTCTATCCTTTTCTTGGATATGTGACCCTAAGTTTTATGCCACGAGTTAGCAGATCGTTTATTCAACAATAAATGTAATAATAAGCAAAATATATGTAACATGTTAGGTACACGTAGCATAACTCTGGGCCCAAGCGCCCCTCCAATAGGGGGCCGCCACTTATCAATTCGGTCGAAAATTATGTAACATTTTAGGTACACGTAGCATAACCCTTGCAATTTAGGTAAGACCTCTTGTAGTTGTAGCAAGGTAGGTATTAATCAGAGTGGACATTATGAAAAAAAAATATATATCCAATCTCTCTCTTCATTAATCATTACATGCATACCAATGAAAAAGTCAAAGGAAAACAAAAGGAAAAAATTTGGAGGAGGGGAACTGCACCATTAGATTTCAAGAATAAGAATTATTAGATTTCCGTTACAAAATAAACTTTACCTCTCTCTCAATTATTTTGTCTTGGTGGTGTAGGGGATGATGACATTTATAAAGTCCTACAGTCCTTGAAGGTTTTCGTGTTAGTATTACAACTACTTATGTCCTATACATGACTTGGAGAGCATTGAAGGTATTTAACTATATTTATGGTGTCGATTCATCATTTAGCACAATTTATTTTGTTGGAAACACTACAAATAAAACTTCTTATCTTTTGATGATCTCGCATCACTCATTAACTCTACTTTTTGCTTAATATTAACTCCAGCAATGAAAATACCCGTGGACGCAATTTATATACGCCAATGTAATCTTCCTGCAAAGCAAGTTTCATTCTCCACTGAAATACTACAAGATAAAATCTAACATTATTACTTACACACTCAAATCATGTTTCATTCTCCAATGAAATTCCACAAAACCAAAATACAACATTATTACTTGCACTACATCTCCAACTACACGTGCAACGCATGTACAATCATTAGTAATAATAAAAGCATTGGCCACTAATTCATGCCTTCTAATAACACAAGGAACTATGAACTTTTCACTAATAGTCACGGTGTTGACTGTTGGGATTATTAATTTGTCATGTAGACTTACATATATAATTAATTGTGTATAAGATTGATTTAAATGTGAGCTCAATTAAATTGATTTAATAAACAAATAAATTGTTGGACTTAGGACAAAGTATAGGCCGAATTATATGTGTAGAGACCGAATCCATTATTGTTGTATTTGACGATAGGCCAACTACGTATGGAAACTATAAATAGGCATATTATTTCCAATTCATATGTAATTCTCATTTTTCTTGTCATCACATCAATACAAAAATACAAGATAAAGCATATTGAAGAGGAAGATTAAAAACTCACAATCAAGATCAACAATCAAGACTATGGACCAAGAAGCAAAATTCAAGATTAAAAGTGAAGTCAAACATGAAAAGATTGTACCTCAAGCTTTAAGATTCAAGATCTGGAACCAAGATCCAATAATAAATAATCATTTCCAACGAATCAAGGTATGTTCCACATTATTAATTTGCTTGGTGATTTGACATGGAAATGTTGGCAATAAAGGAATTTAGGTTTTTACGTTCTAAAGTTTATAGTTTTATCAAGTTTAAAGTTTTATAAAGTTTCAAAAAGTGATATCACAACCAACTCTATATTAAACCATTAAGATTAATGAAAGATTTTTGGGTTGAAATTCATACTTTGATTTCAAAATTCTGGGGTGTGAATTTCAAACACTAGATATCAAGATTTTAGATTTTGGTGGTTTTTTTGAAAATTATGATTCGAAACTACTGATGTGGCACTGGCCTGCCCCTGCAACGCCCGGATGGAGTACTGTAGCACCTAGGCAGCTTCAATTCTTATGTTTGAATCAAAGTTTAAGGGTTGGAAAGAGAACATTTATATCGTTCTTGGCGGTATGGATCTAGACCTTATGTTAAGGACCGAACAATCCACTAATCTTATGGATAAGAGTTCTGGTAATAAAAGCGAGAATGGGATAAGTGAGATCGTTCAAATCACATAAGTCTTATGATCATGAAGCGTAGAATTTCAGCAACATCTAGGGCGCTGTGTCCGGTAAGGTAACTACTGCCAAAGAATTTCTTAAAGAAATTGAAAAATGTTTTCCAATATGCAATAAGACTGTAACGAGTACGCTTCCGACATACTTGATTTCAGTAAAAATATAAGGGTAAAGAAAATATAAGGGAATACATTTTGAAAATGTCTCATCTTACTTCAAAACTAAAACCATTAAAACATGAGTTGTTTAATGACTTGTTCATACATTTAGTTTTGATTTCTATTCTTACACAATTTGGCTAATTTAAGGTCATTTACAACCGCTAAAAGAGAAAGTGGATTTATAATGAGCTCATTACATACTGTGTGTAAGAGGAAGAAAGGTTAAAACAAGATAAAACTGATATTACTCACTTGGCAAGTACCTCTAAGGACAAATTATAAAGAATAAGAAAAATGCATCGGTTCGGTTCAAAAGAAACAACAAAAGCCTGAAATGACAAATATGGTTGTTACTTTTGTGAAAACTTGGAATATATAAAAAGGGACTGTGCTAATACTACGTTTGGCTTGTAAAGAGAAGTCCACTTTTCACTTTGGTTTGTTTTCAGGTTAATTTATTTTCAATACCCACACACTTAGTGGATGAATTTCGGTAACATAATTTAAATAAGCTTGTCTATGCGGGGTTGCCTGAACAACCTAAAGCTAAGATGCTAAAAAATTTATTTATGTGGGGCGCTGGTAAATCAGTTAAGGTTGAGGCTCTAGGGACTTTTAGGTTATTATTAAAGACTTGTTATCATTTGAATAGATTTTTGCGGAACCGTCTTTTAGACCGAATTTGGTTTCTATTTCTACATTAGAGAAATTTGGTTACTCTTGTTCATTTGAAAATAATGAGGTTGATCTTTTTCTTAATTCAAATATTGTAGGTATCAGTTCTTTATCTGGTTATTGTAACCTATATTTTCGTAATATGATTGCCTCTTATAAAGAAACCTTGCATGTGAGTTCAAGCGGCATTAAATATAAATTAATTAATAAGGATTTCTATTGATTATAGTACAAGCGATTAGATCACATCTCTCAAAAGAGAATGAAAAATCTTTTGTTAAAAAGAATTCTTGATCCACTTAATTTTTCAAACTTAAATGTTTATGTTAATTACATTAAGAAGAAACAAATAAATATAAGGAGATTAGGTGTCAATAGAATTTCGGACGTCTTATGACTAATTTATATGGATATTTGTGGGTCATTTCCTTTTGCTTCTTAGAATGATCAACAACAATTTATTATGTTCATAGACGAATTTTTTCTCATTATGGCTACATGTATCTCATTTATAAGGAATCTCAATCACTAAACAAGTTCAACGCTTATAAGACTAATTTTGAAAATCAATTCAATAAAAGAGTTAAACAAGTCAAGATCTTACCATAGTGGTGAATATTATGATAAATATGACGGATCAAGAGAACAACGTCTAAAGCCTTTTGCAAAATTCCTAAAGGAGTGTAGAATCGTCCCATAGTACATCATATCAGGGTCCTCCGGCATGAATTCTATTACTGAGGGATGAAATAGAACACTTAAAGACATAGTAAGGAATATGATTAATCATTTCACCTTGTCAGAATCTCTCTAAGAAGTAGCACTAAAGACTGTATCTTAAATTCTCAAATGACTTCCAAGTAAAGAAATTGTTAAGAAGTTACAAATTTTTTAAAGATCCCACTAGGTCAATTTTCGAAACGAAAAATGTCCGATTTCTTGAGAATGTAGAGTTTGATGTGGCAAATAAGGTTTAAAAGTTAAGGATTTAGTCTTTGAGAAATAATATGTATATCTCACTTTCGTTGCAATTGACAAGGATAGGGATTAGGGACAAATTCTTGCTCCAAATCTTGTTCAAGAAGCAATTTCGGGTCAAAACAATATTACGAAATCCCCTATATACAATTAAGAGATTGTTCCAGAAAAGCAAACTCAACAACCTCAAGAACAAAAGTCATTAGTGAAATCTAATAGAGAAAACCAATTTCGAATGACTTTATAGGCTTTCTCGAAGAAAATAAGAATTTTACTGGATTAATGGAAGTAGATATGATCAATCAAATTTTATTAAGCTATGTTAATGAATAATTCTTAAGAGTGGATTGATGTCATGCATAAAGAGATAAAGTTCATGAGTAATAANTCCAAATCTTGTTCAAGAAGCAATTTCGGGTCAAAACAATATTACGAAATCCCCTATATACAATTAAGAGATTGTTCCAGAAAAGCAAACTCAACAACCTCAAGAACAAAAGTCATTAGTGAAATCTAATAGAGAAAACCAATTTCGAATGACTTTATAGGCTTTCTCGAAGAAAATAAGAATTTTACTGGATTAATGGAAGTAGATATGATCAATCAAATTTTATTAAGCTATGTTAATGAATAATTCTTAAGAGTGGATTGATGTCATGCATAAAGAGATAAAGTTCATGAGTAATAATGACGTTTTTGAACTCGTCTCATTGCCTGAAGGGGCGAAGCCCATTGGTTGTAAATAGATATTTAAAACCAAGAGGAATTTGAAGGGTGATGTGGAGATATATAAGAATCACCTTGTTGCAAATGGGTTTACTCGAAAAAAAGACATTGGCATTAAAGAGAATTTTTCTCTAATTTCTTTGAAAGACTCTTTTATGATTATTATGACATTTGTGACACATTTTAACTTAAGCTACATTAGATGATTTACAAATTAAAGAAATCTATCTATGGCTTCCCGTCAATAGTATTACAAATTTTATCAAATAATTATCTCGTTTTGTTTTAAGGTAAATACAGTTGATGATTGCATATACCACAAATTTATTGGGAGTAAGTATATTTTCTTGGTATTACATGTTGATGACATATTGTTTTCCTGCAATAATATAGGCTTATTGCACGAAATCCAGAGATTTTTTATCATGGAATTTTGAAACAAAAGATCTTGGTAATGCCTATTTTGTGTCAGAGATAGAGATACATCGGGATTGTTCTCGGGGTATTTTTAGATTATCACAAAAGAGTTATTTCGATAAAGTTCTTAAGAGATTTGAGATATAGATATGTAAATCATATGATACACCTATTGATAAGGGAGACAAGTTTAGTCTCAATTATGCTCTAATGATAAACCTTAAAAAAAAAATAAAAAAAAATCACTTTACTTCAATAGTTGGAAGTTTAATGTATAGTTATGTTTGTTTATTATGATTGGCTCGTATAAAGAAGTCTTGTATGTGAATTCAAGTGCTATTAAGTATATTGAAGAGAAAGATCCAAAATCCACAATCAAGATAAACAATCAAGAGGCAAAATTCAAGATTAATGTGAAAAACCCAAACGTACAAAGATTCAAAATCCGGAATAAAAATGCAATAATAAAAAATCATTTCCAAAGAATTAATGTATGTTTATCATAATTAATTTTCTTGGTGATTTAATATGAAGGATCTTGACAATAAAGGACTTTAGGTTTTCGAATTCTAAAGTTTATAGTTTTATCAAATTTAAAGTTTCATAAAGTCTCAACACTGACAGGAAAATCAAATAACCATTTATACAGTTTAACATGAATTTTGGGATCAGAAAAAATATTTAGTGGCAGACCCATTATTCTAATTTTAGACCTTGATTTATAAATCGATATGAACAATTAAGAATCGATGAATGAAAACAATAATCTTTAAAGGAAAATCAAGAATTCCCTCATTTGTTTTTGTAACCACATGCAAGTAATTAAACAATAATATCAAGATCTTTAGAATTCTATAATTTTCACATATAATTAAATTTATTAAGAAACATACATTAATCCATAACAATTAATTTGAAAATATGAATTTGCAAAATAGAAACAAGATAAACAAACAAATTGTTCTCTCCTTTTACCTACTTGTAATTGAATATCATTAATTGATGGAATGGATTGCAGTGAGAGGCAATTTCTTTATAGGTCTTAAGACTATCTACTTTCGATCAAAGTGTACCATTAGGAAACTGTCACTTCTCAACTGGCCAATAGGATTTTAACAATAATAAATCACTTTTATTAATTCTTGACAATATTGCATAGCGGCGTTAATTGGTCTTACATTGCAAATTTACATGTAGAACTCATCAGTTATTTAGGAATTTATTGGATTCTTTCGATTAGTCCTCCGTTTCGGGTTGTATTCGCCTGCGAAGTAAAGAAAGATCTTCGAGAGAGACAAAATTAGTAAAAA
>CAIGRL010030014.1:0-21657 GCA_903798325.1 Fraxinus xanthoxyloides
CCCCCCCCCCCCCCCCCCCCCCGCACTACAATGTTTAACAGTACGTATAATGCATCAATTCTGATGGTTACAATTACCCCATTGAATCTAGATATGGTAATAGACATAACTCAAAGCCTGCAAATCTGCCACTAAACGTGAAATTACACACTTATATACATTTAGTAATATAGTTAAACAGACATTACAACATGCGAGATAACTCTTCGTATTTACTAGAAAAGCATTGATCATGACAGAAGTGGATGACAATCAATGGAATAAGTAGTACGCGATAAAAGAAGAATAAATGAAAACCTAAAATAAACTTGACTTACATCCTCTTTCTCCTCTCTCAGATGACGAAGTCGTTCTTCCTCCAGCCATAACCGGACGAGACGGTCAAAGAAATTGTAAGCACTTGTAACAAACTTATCTTTGTCAGCATAGACGTGCTCATCTTTACTTCTCTCTTTGGCCAATTTTTTCTCGTAAATTATCTCGTGTTCTCGTTCTCGTATTTTAGCCTTTTCAATAAGCGCTTGAATATACTTTGGCTGCATAAAAAAATAATAAGAAACAAAACATTTAAGTATGATGTTTTAATAAATTTATGGCATTTCTTGCATTGGCGGATAAATTAATGATACCCTACGTGAAAACGAAAAGTTGTAAACAATACCTTTTTCTCTTGGCTTTCCTGCACGGATAAATTAATGATGTACCCTACGTGAAAACGAAAAGTTGTAAACAATACCTTTTTCTCTTGGCGGTCCTGCACTACAGGCTGTACTGATTTCTCCTTCATTTTATCATACACTCCATCATAGTCAAACACGGATGGATCCTCTTCAAGAGCCTTCTTATGCTGCTCTTCAATCTACAGAAAAAGAAAGTTTAAAAAAGGTCCCTTCTATAAATATGGATCAAAAAGAATGATAAATAAAGTAAACAGAATTTTTATTTTTGGAGAACTGACTCACATCTTTGAGAGATTTGTTTTTAGAGGCTTGGCGCAAAATGTCTCTCTCAACAGAATCGTCGTCGTTGTCGTCAAAACCAAGTGGAATAGGAAGGGGAGGTCTTGTGGGCTGCTTTTTCTGCTGGGACGGCGGAACTCTAAGTTGCAATCCGTACTTCTTCATATTACTCATTTTCCTCTTGGTGAAATTCGTAATGACTGAAAATAAATCATTTGATCAATAAAGAAGTTTGAGAATTATTGCAAAGGAACTAGGAACATCATAAGTCATAACAAAGTTTCCCCATATTGCGCATTCAATTGACAGACATTTCCTAGAACTCAACATCCAAAACCCGCAGAAAAAAAGCTACACACAAGTATTAAAACCAATCTTCAGACCCAATTAAGCAATTACAATAAAGATAAAAAAATCTCTTAGCAAGCTAAAAAGCTAACTGCAAGAAAAATTAAAGTACACATAACACTAAGCCCCTGTTTGATGGCCATTTTGAAAAAAAAAAGAAAAAAAAATATTTTGAATAGTGATTTTTTTGAGAATGAGTGGTTAAAAATATTGGAAGTTTTGGGTTTACGTGCAAAATATTTTATTGCGTAAATGTGTGGTTGAAAATGAGTATGAGAATTAACGTGTTTTGTTTTATAGGGAGACGAACAAGAGCTAAAAGACTTGTGCAAAGTTTGTAAAAGGTTAAAAAATCGAGTAATCACTCATTTTGACTCTGCGAAGCAAGGCAGGTGTAATCTTCAAGGCGTAAGCTCGGTACAAACCAATAAAATAGTTCAAAAAATACAAAAACATAAGATTACATATAATAAACAATAAAGTGTCTTGCAAATCCAAAACAAATAATTTAACAAATTAAAAGTTTAACACAGAAACAAACATAAAATAGAGCAATAACATGTCACATAATAATCAGATAGCAAGATTAATAACCACAATTAACACTAGAAAAATGGCTAAAATATGAACTACATATAAAAACACAACCAATTAAGAACAATAGATACGCTTATAAACTGGATTGGGCACAGAGATTAGTGGCAGGGGCGGAGCCAGGAAACTAACCCAGTACGGGCACAATTTATCATGACTTCAAGAGATGGCCAAGAATAGCCTAGAGTGACCAGCTATTGTCCACATTAGTTTTTCTTTGAATGAATCTCATCATTTCATATCTGAATATAAACATTAGCTATTCAATTACGACTGAATGCAATTCACAGGGGCTATTCTATAACAATTCACATAAAATCAACAAGCAATTCACATATCAATTCACAGTGCAATTCATAGGGCAATGCTCCGTTCAGAACTTATGTAATTCGCCCTTCACAAAATTACAAATTACAGTGACAGAGAAGGCAATAACTCACAGTTAGAGGCAGGCGGACAGGTAAGAAGGAAGTTCGGTAGGTAGCCAATTGCCAAATCAATTGTATGCTTCGAGGCTCGAGCAATTGAAGATCAAATTCCTGATTTCAGAAGTTCAAAAGTAAAAATTCAAACATTAGAACAAAGTCAACATAACAGAAAAAAGGAAAGTGGTTGATTAGCTGTGGAACAGGGACGGGTTGTCAAAAGAATATTGAATTCACCTAATGGCTAATCCTGTTGGCTGCTGCAATTATCTTACTGGATTAGTCGATTTGGTGTCATGAATCGCTGACGGAGCCGAAGCAGCTAGGGGCGACTAGTTTAGACTCTAGGACTCAAATCGAATCGAATCGAAACAGCTGCTGACTGCTGTCCTACGGAACTTCACGGGCAGGGGTGGTGAAGCAGCTGTGGATTCATAGGGACGGAGTGGCCGGGAGGTAACGGCTGTGTTGGGGCGAAGCAGAGGCAGAGGGAGTTGGAGGGTGGAGGTGTCGGGTGTGAATGATTTTTCAATTAATTAAGTGCAAATTACCCAATTCCATACNACAGGGACGGGTTGTCAAAAGAAAATTTGAATTCACCTCGTGGCTAACCCTAGGACTGCTGCAATTAGCTGACTGGGTTCGCGGATTCGGGGTCAGGAATCGCCGGCGGAGGCGAAGCAGCCAGGGGCGACTGGTTTAGACTCTAGGGCTCGAATCGAACCGAAACAGGTGCTCACTGCTATCCTACGGAACTTCACGGGCGGAGGTGGCGAAGCAGCTGTGGATTCACAGGGACGGAGACGGTCGTGTCGGGGCGAAGCAGCTACGAGAGGTGGAGGACGCGATGAATCGAAATGGAGGGTGAAGGTGCCGGGTGTGAATGATTTTTCAATTAAATGGATTGGGCTGGGGACTAGAATTGGGCCGCATACATTTGGTTGGATTTGTGTGTTTGTAATGATTTTGGGTTTATCTCCTGGGCTGAAAGTGGACAATTAAGAAAAATCTTGGACCATTGGGTTGGGTCCAAAAGTCCAGCGTCATTGGGCCCCGTAGTGGCAATCAATTGAATAAAGTGGAAATCACATATTTCCAGACATTTGAAAATCCTAGTGCAAAAGTCATGTGCAAAGATTATTTAATCAAAATTCAGATATGAAATTAATAATTAAATATTTATATATACAAACCTTAAATCGTTTTCATTTCCATTTTCTCATTCTCTTCTCTCTCTACCTTATCAGTAAGCGCTCGTTGCCGGAGACGACCATCCACTGCTGGAGACCACCTCCTAGAGCACCCGCGCCACTGCACTTTTCTCTTCACGAAGCACCGTAAGTGGCGGTGGTGAAATGACACCGTGAAGCAGACCACGGCGAAGCAAAGCTCCGACGATGGACATGTGGGTGACGCTGCAGATCGGGGGTGCAGAAGAGAAGGTGTGGTGGTGGTGTAAGGTGGAGACATTTTGGTGTTGAATTGTTGGTATTGGTGGCAGCATGTGGCTATTTTATCTCTGGTTTGATTTGGTTGTGTTTGTAGTTGCTGGTGATGGCTGTGGTGGTGTTGATGTTGACGGTGCTTGCTAGGTGGTTTGGTCTTGGTCTTGGTCTTAGTGGCAGTAGGTTGCGATTTCTTGTGGTGTGTGTGGTGGCGACGATGTGGTGGTTGTGATTTTTGTTGGCAGCGGTGGATGCGATAGTGACGATGAGATGGGATGAAGAGTGTCTGTGACCAACTATTTGGTCGATTTGTGACCAAGTATTGTTGGTGGATCGAGATTGAGGGATGGGAGTTTGGGTGTATATGACCAATTATTTGGTTCACCTTCGTTCTGTTGCCCTCATTTCTCTCTCCAAGATGTTCTAACTTATTTGTTATCAGTGGTGGTGATTTTATGATGGTGGTTGGCAGTGGTGTTGGATTTAGTGGTGGTAGCTTTGTTGGTGGTAGGGTTGTGGTGTGGTGGTGACGGATCGACAAGGTATGTTGGATCCGATGGCGATGGAGGCGATGGTTGGCTTGGGTACAGTATTGTGTGCGGTCAAAGTGTTGGATCAAGATCGGTGTGGAAGTGGGATATTGGTTAATTTGTGACCAATCATTTTGTTATCTATGACCTAAAAATTATATAATTTGTGATCATAAAAGAATTTGTGACCAACTAATTTGAAAATTTGTAACCGTGTGACCTATAAATTTTGAAATTTGTGACCTACAAATAAACTGTGAACAATTCGTGACCATTAGTTCTATAACTGTGACATTAATATATTTGATTAATTGACTAATATTTGATTTATGAATTTTGAAATTTAAAATCTCATTATTGATTTGCCTCATTCCAGACACACGATTTTTGAACTCTTCCCTTGAATAAAAGCTGGGGGACATGATTAATAGTTAATGTCGAAATAAGTATGCATCAATATAATGGAAGTTACTGATGGGTTGTGCCTAGCTGAAAAAAAAAACAAATGGATCTAGTAAAGCGAGAATCCCATTCATTTTAAATGAATCCATCGTTAATCTAAATCCAAGAAACAATTAATGGGTATAAAAAGTAAAAATACCACAAGATTATGATATTCTGAAAATCATATACAACATTTAATTGAGACGAACTGTGCTAATGGTAGTCGGAGACTGCGACGGACAGATACGACGAGTCGGAGAGCGAGATGGTTGTAGGTCAGTGTTCAAACATCGTAATTGAACCCGATTTCCGATTTTTGCAGTGTTTGAGCGTCAGTGTATTTAATAAAGTTACATACAAAATAAATAAATAAATGACAGTTCGGTTTGAAACGAGTCGTCGGGTCTTTTTTAGGATAAATATTATAAAACATCTCTACCTTTCAATGTAATTGTGCAAAACATTCATACCTTCCATTTTTCTGGCATTTTCACCCTTACCACATTTCATTGCGTAAAGTGTAATTTTCAACCATTTTTTCAATGGAACAAAAAGAAAAAAAAAATAAACTACTAATTGCAATCATAGTCTTAATTTTTTCATAATATTACATATAAGTCATAAATTATCCACCACCACAATTTTCACAACCCCATCAAGCCGCCACCTATAGATCCACATAGTACCACCTTTTGGCCACCAGCCCGCCAGACTCCACCACCACTAGCTTCGTTTCACTCTCCCAAACATCATCTCCCACAGTATTGGTCACAAAATCTGTCGAAAACCTCCACGTTTGCAGTCTGAAATACAAAATTGTCGTATGCAACTCTTCAGACAACCCCACTTTTGACGCCATCCACGGTCACGCACCACTACTGACGGTTACACCTCACCTTGATGAACCTATGCATGGTCTCACATCTATCAAACCTGCCTCAAATCATTCTACTGTAATCTAGACGTTCAACAATGATGACGTCTATTTTGCCAAACTCTTCTCCTTCAATTCAAGTATCCCACAACACTAAATCCCAAAATTGGCATCAATCGAATCATCAACAAACCCAAATGACGATGTATATGACTCTAATCGAACAAATTACCCCCCAATCGTTTCAATTTCTGGACCAAAATTCTCCACGAGCGCGATGCACGGAGAGATCTATTTGACCAAAATTGGTGGGTCGTGAGTTCTCAAATCTTTAAATTCGCGTGGGGGAGGACGATGGGGGAGTGAAGCAGGTTGGTGGGGTGGAGTCTAGTTGGCGTGGTGGCCGAAATGTGGTGCTACTAGTCACGTGGATCTATATGTGGCAACTGGTAGGTTATGATTTATGAAAGTGTTGGTGGTGGAGAAATTATGATTTCTTTATAATTTTTCAAAAACTTGAGAATTATAGCTGCAGTTGATTATTCATCTTTTTTTTTTTTTTTCGAATAAGAGGGTAAAATCATAATTTATTGAAAATGACATTTTGCACAATGAAATGTGGAAGGTGGGGATAAAAATTTCAAGAAATGAAAGGTAATATTTTTTATCGCTTAACCCGAAACTGACTTGACCTATGTACACCTATATAGTCGCATCTAAAATCACGAATGCTCCATCATTTTATAATGAATATTTTATAACGTTCAATAATGTTTTTTATTTTGAATTCTTGACTCTTTATTATTATTCCAAAAACATTCATTAAAACTTTATCATTTTTTATTTAATATTTTTTATATAACAATTATTAATTAATTTAAATATTATTTAAATAATTTAAAAAGTAAAGTATTGAAATTTATATCTTATCAACTGCAATTATAATAATATTGTCAGAAATAAGAATGGAGAGTTGCAAAAATATATATTTCAATTCTTGACTTTTCAAATTATTAAATTATATTAAATTGATATATCACTTACATATAAAAAAAATATGTTAAGCCCAAATAGAGATTAAAATTAATTTTTTAATAAATTTTAATAAAAGTTGGTGAAATATATAATTGAAAATTGTGAATCTCATGAAATATATGATTAAAATTACTTGTTCTCTTAAATTTACCAAAAATTTAGATTTTAGTCCGTTCCAACAGCAATGATGTAACAACTTATGTGAATAATAGAATTTCAATTTCCATAGGAGAGAGGGGGATTAGAGAAAAATAGAAACGTGTCTATTGAGATTTTTTCATCGTCGTGATGATAAATAGTATCGTCTTAACTAACTGGATCCAATAACAATTTATGGGTCCCAAAAGTTTGTTCTAACTTATTAGTCCCCTTCGTTGGCTAGGGAAAAAAAAAAAGGACAAACCCCTCTAATAGGAGGTCAAACATGTATTTATTATGGACTCTACTGTAGACAATACTATGTACATATGATATTATCCAAAAATATAATTCTTGTTTGTACACAAAGGGGTACATAATGTGATGTGCCAATTACGTGAACCATGAAAATTTATGCACCCTGATAATGTCCATAATTTTAGGGCTTCTCTGAAAAATGACAATAAAAGGAGGCGTCCACCAAAGAAATCGTTTGTTTATAGTTTTATACTGAAGCTGCAACGGCTGAAACCCAGCATTTCCTGGTAAGTTCTCGATTGCTCTTCGTTTTCCTTCTCTGAATTTCCTTCTTTTCCTGCATAAAACTTCTTTAATTTGTAATTATAACGCTTTAATATCTTCAAATTACACTAATCCTTTTTGGGTTGCCTGGAACTCGTTGCTACTCGGCAGATTAACGTTAAAACGTGTCTGAATGATTGAATTTTACACATCGTAGATGTAATTTGGTGGGTGAAAATATCTATCGAATATGTGTGCTATGAGCGGAGGCCGAATGAGGGTCCACTTAACCCGATGGCATCGTGAGCCTATTTTGTAAATAATTTCGAATTAAAGCCTAAACAGTTTGGGGCTGGATTCCAAGCTGCGTTTGATTGCTTTTAACCGAGTTTTGGGATAATTGGTTCCACGTACAGACAGATCCATTCATTTGGCAATTATTTTGGAATATCTAGAACTCAAACCTGAGTAGTTTTGATTCATAAGGTTTTTAATTTATTTCTATTTTCAATCATTATCATCAAGTGTAGAAATGAAACATGTACTCTTGAGATCATCCCAGTTCTTTCTATCTACAATTTCACATATTATAAACTGATTAAATCCAATTATTAATTATTTAAGTGATACCTAAATTCCCTGTAATTCCAAGGAACTGGTGAATTCTCGGCTCAATTTGGCTGTCAACGTGTAAATTCTTCAGGTGGATGTTATCTTTAAGCAAAGATTTTATTCTCTGTCAATTGGCTTCTGATCTGCCGTCTGAACATTTTTATTTGAAACTTGCAACCAATAGCAATTGCAGTGTGCATAACAGTAATAATGTCGTAGGAGAGAAAGAAGACGTTATTCCCCGTGCTTACTTTTTCCTTTTTAGCAGGTGACAAAGTTTTCAGTACTTTTTTTTTGTGGATATTAGTTTCTTATCATTCAATGAGCACCTTCCATTTCATAAAAATTGGGGCAATATAATCACGGCATTCTACTATTTGCCACCACTTCGTCCTGACTCTTATTGTAATGATAAATGGGTCATAAAACCCTGACCTTCTCGTGAATATTCGAAATTAGGATATAACAAATGTAAGAGATGTTGCTAGACGCCTGCTGTTGCTTCGCATCCTTTACTCGTTACTTTGGTGTAGAATCTTAGCAGTCACACAAAGAAATGATACAGCCTCTTGCATGCTCTTGAAGTACTATTTATATTTTATCGCTAGCTTTTCACCTGTTCACTATTTTACAGGACTTCTCAGTAAAAATCTAACAACATATAAGCCATAGGTTGATCTATTACTCATGGTTGACATAAATACATTTGGTAAATAGTGAACAATGACAATAACTGTCGGTCCAACTTGCCTTTACTAAAATTAAGGATGCATGTACGGTAGGCTAAACTCAAAATGCATCCAGCCCTGTTTAGTGGATTTGTTATATGACTTCTTTTACACAGAAGTGCATGTTTTATATGCTACATTGGTATAATGAATACAATTTTAACTTCTTTTTACGTCAATAATCCTCTCAGTGCTGTCAAATCCTAACCACCAAACATGTTAATAAAGCACGTGCCTCTTAATGCTGGCACTATTCTGTTTGAATTTTGATGATATGTCATGCTTCATGGGACCCGAAATGAATTAAATGTCAAGATGTTTATTAATTTGAAACAGAATGCAGATGCCTTCATGCTAAATTTTTACAAGGGTGGTAGGGAGCATAAAGGTTAGTGGTATTTTGCAACTTATGTTTCATACAGATATAGACGTTGATTCATACGATGATGGTCTAAAGTTACAGCTTGGACACATAACCGAACTTCTGCCTTGATTCACTGGAGAACTAGAACACAAAATCCTTGTGCAATATAAAATTGTAATTTTGTGATTTGTGTCTTTACTATTTTGAGTATATAAACCTAAATAATCTGATCGTGCTGATGTTTGAAGAATCTTAGATTAGATATAGGCAAGGAATTAGCGAAGCGAATGTGAAATCACTTGCATGATGGCATGAAAAGACTAATCTTTGACACTTACCAGTGTGTGCATAATTAAGTAATCATCCACTAATTTTATTTTATTTCTAATTAATTTTGGCTTAGCCAATCAAGAATCTGTGTAAATTGACCCTGAAAATATCAAACGAGTTTCTCGTTAATTCAGCAGTTTAAACTATTGTTTATATTGGCTAAGTACCCCATTCATAGTTCTCCATATGAGTTTCCTTGCATTTTAGTTCGTGTACTTTTACTCTCTGTAAGCTTAGTTGAGAAAACCTGATGAGATACCAGAAAGATTCTATATTTCCTAATATTTATAACATCCTCCTTAAAGTGGACCAGGTTTATCATGGGAAACAAGCCTGCAAAGCAAGATAACGTCCAGAACGAAGAGGTGCTATTGAAGATTGTGCCCCCTTTAGACCATGCATATGTTCGTTGGCTTGCTCGGGATCTTGAGAGAATCCATGGCTTCACTCCAAGAAATCCTCGTGCAATAAAGCCCCCAGACCACTATATCGAGTACATGCGCCTGAATGGATGGCTTGATGTGAACCTGGACGATCCTGATCTGGTACAATTATTCAAGTAAAATAATCATGTATAATTATATAACCTTTTCGTATGCATATGTGGAGATCTTTTTCCCTATATATTCTTAGATATGTATACGTACTTTTCACCTTAAAGTTCGTACTGCTGAGGCATTATAAACAATCGTTCTGGCGATTAATTCCCGACTGTATTGCTGGCAAGAAATGACATGCTATCGTGATAAACACAAGAAGTCGACCCCCCAAGTTCTAACTTTAAAGGATTGGACTGAGCCTTCACGATTTTGTGTTTTCTCAATTTGAATTAACCAAAGTCCAATAGTACTCAACAAGTTCGAAAGTATTGAAGTACATCATAGTCGAGCTATCTTGATCTCAATTCGCTTAACATTATTTAAATATTAAGAGAAAAAGGTAAAGAAATAGTTAATGACTTGAACCATGGCATTTATAGTCCAACAAATAATCAATTGGGTGCAATTTATCTTCTCAAATATAGCATACAACTATTGCTCGTGTAGTTACAAACAAATGTTCAAACCAAGGTGTATGTCATCTCAGCATCTGTTCTTTACAACACCCACGTAGAAGTAACTTATTTTTTCTCAATGACTTTCCATGTATTTTTTTTTATTTTTTTTATTTCACAATATGAAATTATTAATTGAGAAAAAATATTTTTTCAACTTCCTAAGAATTCGTGTAAATTTATATGTAAATCAAATTTAAATTTTCTATATAAAGTCAAAAGCTAGCCTTTTCACTTATTTGATTGACATTATTTACTTATTTATTAATTTGTATGAAAAATATATACAATATGTATGTTATACAGACAAAAACAAACAGGTTCCCTCCACATCTATATCCGAACCAAATTCCCTCTTCGTTACCCCTCTCACCGTTCTCTTTCTCTCCCGTTTTTCTGTTCATTCTTCCTTTTCCTGAAATCAGATCTCTCCACAACCCTTTTCATTTCCCTCGTAAAACTGCTTAACCTTCCCCAATTATACTCACCCCCAAACCCTCCAACACTCCCGATGATTCTTGAGAATTACAAAAAAATCTCTGTTTGTTTCACTCGTGGAGCTTCGAGAAAAGATCTATGAATCATGCAACAGAAGAGCTCAGAGAAGCATAATTTTATGAGACAGCTATCATTCACTTCCCCAAAGCACCCATTTGGAGGTGGCTACCACCGGTTTGACGCTGATTCTGGTCGTGGACAACCTAATCGAGAAGATGATGAAGTTGTTGTTATCAAGACTCCTCCTGTAAGTTTTTCGTTTTTGAACCCTTGTTACACTGATTTTAACTTTGTACTTATTTTCATTTCAGACTTTTGTGTGGTTATGATTTATACAGCGTATTAAGATCTCTTATTTTCTTGGATATTGGAAACAATGTATAAATTGAAATTGAAATTGAAGTAGATGGTAATCATTTAGGGGTCGTTTCCAATATATGTAGTATCAAGTCTGAATATACTAAAGGTGGGATTTTTATGTTGTCAAGAGATATCATTAATGGGTTGGAATTGAATTAGTAAGGATTTTGACCATAGTCATTTAGCTTGTTATATTGGTTCTTTTGTTCAGTGTAATTGTGAAGTGGGTTTTGATTTGAGTTCTTCTGGAGATGAGTGCGAACATGATTCTTTGGTATGGTTTTCCGTCATAATAATCTCTATCAAGGGAAAATTTTGAATCACTTATGAGTCTCTTAATTTTTTGAAGATCTACAATCTTTTCCAATGCATTGCAGAAAATATTATGTTAGCAGATATCCTGCTGAAAGCATTATAAAAGTACTTCGAATTACTTCTTCTGTCATATCCCCATGGCACATGTCAAGCATAAGGAGACACCATAATTTTTTTACCATTTAAGTCAATAGCTTCAAAAGTTCTCTGAAAATATATTTATGCTTTTCGATTTTTTAAATTTCATAGTCATTGGAAGATATACGTGAAATTTGGGGATTGAGAGCAAATTGTGATGTTGTTTACTTGAAGATTTCATTTGTTTGATGGTCAATGTAAAGAGCGTTGAGGCTAAGGATATGAACTTGATGGTAAATTTTGGCTCTTCAGATCTTCTTGTTAAAAAGAGAAGTGTCATTGGACCTTAATGTAGATTAAGAAGATGTGCTTATTTGTTGTCTAAATGTATATTTTAAATGTAGTTAACCTTAAGAATGATTAATTAGTTTATATGCAGGAGCAGGAGCATGAGTAGGAAATGTAAAAAATGCCAATAAAACATTTATGGTTCAATCATATCATACAAAATTCCCAATTGCTGAGGACTGGTGATAGCACATTAAGTTTGTATAATGTATCAGTTCCTCATGTAACTATATGGTCTAACTCTCATCAGTCGAAATCGACTCATTGTGTAAATTACATTAGGTTTTATATTTTAGATTCCATAGTGGATGGCGTTACGGTTTTACTTAAGATTGATTTAAACCTGAATGGATGTCCTATGAACTATTCTTATGATCTCGTATAAAATTTAACTCCTTTGATTGGAATTATCTGTAGATGTTGAGTAGGATACAAGCCAAATAAATCTTATTATTTCATAACACAATTAATTGCTTACCTCTGTGTTTGTTTATATTTACTACATTATGGAGTGGGCTTGTCCAAGCACCTAAGATTTACTATGGTTGATATTTCTTTTACTATTCATTTACCCACTTACTCAGATTGTGTACTTTTATCTTGATTGGAGGTTGTGTGTTGCATTGATTATGTAGAGCATTGAAAGACCTGGAGAACTCTCTCTCTCTCTCTCTCTGCAATCTGTATTAAGTAATAAGTGCAGTGCAGCTAATCTTTTTGGGCATGCTAATATATTTATAAACAATTTAAACCAGGTGCCTATTTTAGCATTAATGTAGATGGTGACTTTTAGCTCATTAAACATAGTTTTGACATTAGATATTGGTGTATCACCAGATGGATGTGGTCTGGTAATTCCATCAAATGTAACTCATGAACTTTTGGTGAGACATCTTAAATAGAGAGAAATTATTATAATGTCTGCGAATGTGTCTTTTTTGATATGTTGTAATTGGGTATTCAGTTATGAATTGGATGGTTGCATTATCATTATCATCTAATAACTGGAGTCCCTTGCACAATGTATGTATGTGCCTTAAGGTTGGTCTTGAGTTTTTCTTTTCAGCTTCTCTATTTAAAAATCATTGTCATGGTTTTTTGATTATTACACTACAATTACAGTTGTGTTTGTTTTCATATGAAGCAAATCAATTCTTTTAATTCCAGCATTTTGTTTGGTCTGTCAAGGCAAACTTAAATTCGCTTAAAATTAAGTTAACCGTGTCGATGACTTGTTTATGAAATTGTGTCCTCTAGCCATTGAAGCGGAAGAATGATACAGCAGCTTGTGCAGCAGAATCTGCTGAGAAGAACCTGAGTCCTAACCTTGCCAGTTTCGTCAAGGGTCCTCTTCAGACACCAGTATCAGGAAAAGTGGCAAAGGCCCAAAAAGTTCCAAGGACACCAAAGGCCAGTAAAGCTGAATCTCAAACTCTCGTGGAAAACATTGGTGAGTATTACTGGTATAAATCTTTAATTCCGGATCTTATTTAATTATTACTTCATTCTTGCTTTCACAGTAATGGGGGTTACTGGGTAATGAATCTATTCATCAATCATCATTTTCTCTCTCTCTCTCTCTCTCTCTCTCTCTCTTTTTTTTTGTTCCCCCTCTGTCTTCCAATACCTCTTCAGAACACTGGGATCTTGACCAGATTATTCTGAGAGAGCAAAAGAGTACAAAGGAAAAGAATGATTAACTTTCATAAATATTTACTATGAACTCACAGGTTCTCATTCGGGCAATTATATCACTCCAGTTGGTGCCTGTCGATATGATAGCTCCCTAGGTAATTTATTATGCTCGTGGCTTTGGATTTTTCTCCCTTTCTTCCCTTCCTATCGCTGCATATCCTGATTGGAGTGATATATTTAGGACCTGCCAATAACAATGTCATTTTACTTAACCAGGTCTCTTGACAAAAAAGTTCATTAATCTGATCAAACGTGCAGAAGATGGTATTCTTGATTTAAATAAAGCTGCTGACACATTAGAGGTGAATATATCTTCCCATTGATGCTTCACATTTGGTTTAATCCAATAAACTGAAAGTTTGTTCTTTTAACAGGTGCAGAAAAGGCGTATATATGACATAACTAATGTCCTTGAAGGCATTGGTCTTATAGAAAAGAAACTCAAAAACAGAATCCAGTGGAAGTATGGAAGCACTTTTATAATTTATAACATGGAAGTTCTTTATTTAAAATGTTTTTCCTTTTGATAATTATCAAGTAGGGGGGGTCTGGATGTCTCAAGACCAGGGGAAGTGGATGAGAGCCTCCCTAGCTTACAGGTATGACCTCAAATATAAATGAATTGTTTCTTGACATTCACAGACTTCGAAGACTTGGGTATAGTTCCAATCCAGTTGAAATACATGTCCATCTGCATGTGCATAATCTGAATATCTTTGTAGTTCTTTTTTTTTTCCTGCCAATTTTGCTTTTTAGCTTATTATTTTTGTACTCCATTCTTACCACGTCTTTCTGGTACTGTTTTTGCTACTTATTTTTTAATGTATTCTATCCATGCATCGAATAGCCTGAGTGAAGCTGTTCGATATCAGAAAACAAGATTGACATAGCCATCAGCGATCAGAAATTTCGTGAAAAATTCCGTTACCTATCTCCGAAAGAAACACTTTCAAGCAACGTTAAATATTGTCTCTATTAAGTTCATTTATGTTCCTCCAAGTGCTGGTTCATTTACATTCAATGATATACTAATGCTTCTCCATGACCAACGAGCTATAAGTTTTCAAACTAAAAGGGGAGAGAGATGGGTTCGTACTTCCAGAAGTTGCTAGATTCAGTCCTCATCAGCTCTTTGCACCCCTGCAGGCTGAAATAGAAAACTTAAATAAGGAGGAGCACAGATTCGATGAACAAATAAGGTATTTTGATGCCTCTGAGACATATTTGTTCTGGTAGAGTCCCAATAATGCTGAGGCTTCTGATCTGTTTACTTGTTTCAGAGAAATGCAAGAGAAATTGAGAGGCTTCAGTGAAGATGAAAACAATCAAAAGTAAAGCACTCCTTACTATATTATGTGGATCATTTGGCTCGCTCCCTTTTGTGTTGATACTTGTCATGCTTACGTTGCTTCTTCACCAGGTGGCTTTTCGTGACTGAAGAAGACATCAAGAGTTTACCTTGCTTTCAGGTATTTCACATCAGTTCTTCCCTGCTGCTTTCATTGGTTGGTAGATTCTTACTGTAGCATTGGTATGTTTATTTCGTCAGAATGAAACTTTGATAGCAATTAAAGCTCCACATGGCACCACTTTAGAAGTTCCAGATCCTGATGAGGTTAGTTTTCTTTACTTTCTTCTGAAAAAGCAACCAATAACTTAGAGCCAAGTATTGCAGAAGAATCTGTGCCTGCTTAAATACTCGTGAATTGCCTTGATTTGTTCAGGAAATTGATTATCCACAGAGGAGATACAGAATAGTTCTCCGGAGCAGTACGGGACCTATAGATGTGTACCTTGTCAGGTACTTCTTTCTTGTAAGAAAGTGCATTAATTGTTACCTTCAACCTTTTGATCAAGGTGGACCCTCGATTGTAAGGGAGAAAATTGATCAACTGATATCTGTTATGTTTTCTATTTGTTTCTGATTATCTGCTCGCCATGTAATTTAGTCAATTTGAAGAAAAATTTGAGGAGAGGAGTGAGGTCGAGGTGCAACCAAGCTTCCCATCAACATCAACACTAAATGAGAGCACTTCTGCGACACCAGCAACCGAGGAGATAAGAGTGAACGAAACTGAGATTCAGAGCCTAGAAACTCAGAAAATGTGCTTAGAAACAAGTACATCGGAGGATTTTGTGAGTGGAATCTTGAAGATTGTGCCGGATGTTGATGTAAGTCATTTTTATGAGAATAAGTACTGTTTGATTGAATATTCAAAGATGCAGATTGATATGAACTATTGGCATTAATGACATTTTTGGAAATGCTTCATATCACGCACATTGTTTTCCATTAGCAACAGTCGCGTTTTAAAAACTATGATTGTCACACAGCTTTTGTAACAGTGAAATACAAAGTATGAGAATACAAATTTAATGATACAAGAAAGCATGAAAAAAATTGCCTTATATGTTGCTGAAATGTTACGGAGGGGGACAGGAATGCATTTTTTCATATACAAGTTGCTCAATTGCTAAATGTTCTTGCTTTAACATTTACAGAACGATCCCGATTATTGGTTATTGTCAGATGCCGATATAAGTATCACCGACATGTGGAGAACGGATTGTATCCTAACTATTGTCTCTTTTATGCAACTCTTTTGATTTTTTTCATAAGATGTGTTATACAATATTCCATGACTCGAGACTATAGCTGGGGATAACTGGGAAAGCTTGAGCACAGTTCATGAAGACTATAGCTTGCCTAATGTTAGCATACCACCAGCCCAAAATCCACAGCTTGAACCAACTGAAACACCTTCTATGGATTCAAGTGGATTTGGTGGTGATTCTCGATGCAGATAGATCGTGATCGTTTTAAAAGAGGAAGATGCTGGAAGCCTGTATGAGAAGAGTACCTGAATCATTCCTCATACCATGCTTACTATCTACTTTAAAATTAGCTCGAAGTTGTCTTGAAGTTAAACCTAGATCCTTAAAATAATCGACATGGTGCCAGTCAAGAAAATGGAGGGAGTAGGTAAGTGGATCATTGTATAATATTTGCTTAGATAATTCCTGTAATAGCAATAAATTTTTCTGTCAGATTTAATTCCTGTATATCATCAAATTTTTTTGTGGCATCTTGCCATGACAGATAAGACTGTTGTGTATAATATCCTTCCAAAATTGGATGCAGGTTTTGAAGTTCCCTATCGGTATACAGTAATATGTCCTATTAAATTTATGCATTGTGCAGGATCAAACCCAGATATTATTCCTTTACATGGTAATAGGTTCACTTTTAATGTAGTTTAACAGGAGTTTAGAGATTATTCTGTGAATTAATTCTCAGCCAGTGTTCATCCTGATTGCTGGTATGGAATTCATTTGGAGAGTTCTCGTGCCAAACCCAAGATGTTTTCCAAAATAATTAATCGAATTTATTATATCAACAATTAAGTACAATCCTATTGAATCATACCTAAAACACTTCTAATCCATACAATATTCCAGCATATTTTTCATGCCCATGATCCACAAAATAAATATCCCTCATTTTCTGAAATGCATGCCACGTCAGCAAGCTATCTGACCCGGCCTGATGACACTTTCCGACAACCCGGTCCACTTCCAAAGCCCGGGCTACCCGGTCCAATCCACCGTACAAACTCTGACAGAACCGCATCAAGTATTTGATATCGTAAACGTTATTCCCGAAAAAGGCCCTTAGAATTTGGAAAAAGTCGTTCAACCCACTCGGCAACGCGCGGCGCGTGAGAACCTTCACCAAGTACCCGAAATCATACGCACTGTGGAACGTCACCCAACTAACTGACTCGTTGCACACCAACCCGGAACTCATCATCAACTCGGCAAAACAGGCAGAGTCGATACCTGATTCCCGGTTCTTCTCAAAATCAATCCCGTGGTTTTTCAACAATTCAATCGAGTCCGGAGCGTGAGGATCGCGCGAAACATCGAAGTCGGAGAAATTGAACTGCCAAATGAATCGCTGGCCTGATCCGAGATCGGGAAGGTTCCCGGCGGCGTCGGAGAGAGTAAGCCCGAGCTGGATCAAGTTCAAAACGTCAACGTTCGACTTGAGGGTCTGGTAGTGATCTGAAGGCGACAGTCTACGTGGGCCCCGCCCCAATTTGTTGGCCGTGTTCACTTGCTGGGGCTTGAAGACAACGCCGGGGAATTCTGTATCCATGGAAATAAAAGGGTATTCGTCAATGAGATTTGAAATCAATTTGAACTCCGATTCCAGATTTTCACACCATACTTCTCGGATCGTTATGGGTTTGTGAGTTTTATTACAAATATTGCCAGATTTCATGATTGAAGAAAATTCCAATTTTCGTTGATCGACAGAATTGGAAAGAAAATTAGAGAGAAGGGATTGTTATGGTTTAGAGTGGGAAGTAGTGGGTCTGTTATATACGAAGAAGTATAGGGTTGATGATGTTGCTTAGAAAGAGGCGACGTGAGGTGTGGAGTTTGACTGATAGAGAATAGTGAGTGAATTTGTAACGTAAAGAGAATGGGGACGGACTGAGTCCAAATACACGGCTCCAAATGGGTCAACTTGCGTACGTTTTTTAATGTGGGTCCCTACAAAATATTATGCGCGTGAAAGTTGTGCTTATTTTCTAACGGGTTAAATTCATTGGTGGCACCCAATTTTATAATTGGTGTCACAATGGTCACTCAATATAATTCTGTTTCATCATGATCACTCAATTTTATAATTAATGTCACAATGACTACTAAATTTGATTTTATTTCACCAGAACATCCAACTTTATATAGCGTTTGACTATGACCAACTAATTTACTTAAAATAATAAAATAAAATAAATTTTTTTTAAAAAAAAAAGTTACTTAAACAAATAAATTAAAATAAAACCTTATTAAAAAAAATGTTTTTACAATAAAATAAAAAAGTTATTATAAAAAGTTATTTTAAAAAAATGTTCTTTAAAAAAATAAAATAAAATAAAACTTATTTTAAAATAAACGTTTTAAAGTTATCGTTTTGCACCTTTTAAAATTAATGAAAATGATAAAAAGAAGTTGAATCATCATGATGAAATGTTATAAGAAATGATATGGATATAGTGAAACATTATATGAAATTAGATGGTCTTGGTAAAATAAAATCAAATTAGTTGGTCATAATGACATTAAATGTAAAATTGAGTTGTTATGATAAAACAAAATTAACTTGGATGGCTATGTTGACAACAAGAATAAAGCTGAGTGGCCACTAGTAAATTTAACCCTATTTTCTAACACAAAATAGTTTAATTTAACAGGAAAATTCTCGCTTGATGATTGCTTCAAGATGCCTTTCTCCTGGACCCCACCCTCACTCCACAATTCCTGTGTAGACTTTGACTTCTGGTCAACATTATACTTTTTCAACAAGATCTTATCTTTATCATTTTTGTTACGTAGGGATTCGCAGCGCTACCCGTAAGTGCGCATTATCAAAATTTATCAAAAATTTACTTTTAATCTCAACCAAACAAGAGTGTAACATTAATCTAATCTATGTGATAATAGATTCACATATAATGTCAACAAATTTTTAATACTTTGTTACTATAATTTATCATTTTATGAGAAAATTCAATAGAATCAGATTGTATGTTTCCACCTCCTAAAAAGCAAGGAAAAAATATATATAAAGAATTCACCTCCTTATCACTTGCTTTGTTCCACGTAGATAAATTGTTTGAGTCACATTATTTTGGAAGAATGTATTCTGGAATATCAAATTGATGGAGAATGTGTGGTTGAAAAAAAAGAAAAAATTATTGATGTGACGAGAATGAAAATTTTAATTTGTATCATGGGCTTAATTATGTCACTCATTCAAATTGTAAACCAACGCAACTTCCTTAGCTACAAATGCCCAAGGCTAGCTACAATGGCTAAATAATTAATTGAGAATTGCGTTTGATTTTTTTTCCTCCTATAATAAAATCCCTTTGCACCAAAAACATGAACTTTGCAATGAATTCAAAGTAGATTAATAAAGACGATGGCATTTTCAAGATATTGTTTAAATATAAAATGTTTTCTATTTTTCGAGAGAATTGACTCTCAGGAGACTGTTAAACATACAATTTAATTTATAAAGTGGGGTTGGCTCTCCAAATCCACTCTTTATAATTAAATATATTCAAAGTATTTCAGTTTTCTATGGAAGAAAATAATATAATAATTTGGAGGGAAACTAATAAAATAAAAGATAGGGAAAATATTCTTTGAGAATAATAAAATTAAGTATTAAACATAAAGAGTCTATTGGAGTACTTAATATTTTTACTTTTTAAATTTATAAATACTCTCTAAATTGTAGAATATACTTTCTAAAAATAGAAAGACCCTTGAAAATACTCCTAAGCACATCGACCGACATTATATGGATAATAGAGTTTCGCAGGGGTTCACGAGCAAATGGAGGCCAAGTGAGAATGAAGTAAGCCTGTGCGTTGGGAATGAAGTTCAAGTGAAGATTGAATTCATATAAGTAGTAAAATTGTTTTTGGAGTCGGGTTTTTCTTTTGTTTTAGAGAACACAGTTTTGGTGCCAACAATGTGACGAATTTAATTTTTATATTGAAACTTGATGCTTCTGTTTTTTCCTTTAATTTTGGCAATGGAATGGTTGAATTGTTTCATGATTCTCGTTTGATTGGAAATGGCCTCTTATGTGATGGTTTGTATAAATTGTTTTCGACTTCTTTTGGTGAAGTCTCTTGTGTTGTGAATATGTCAAAGAAAATACTCTCTAATTCATGAATCATCCTCCATGTTGTGGCATAAGCGGTTAGGTCACATTTCAAAGGATATGATGGAGAGATTGGTTAAAATTGAGATACCACTCTCTTCGACTTCTCTGATTTTGACACTTGTGTGGATTTTATAAATGGAAAATTGACTAAATCCACTCGCGGTTACTTTATTGGGTACCCAGACCTTTATTGGGTACCCAGACAGATCAAAATAATATAAGTTTTATTGTCCAAATTGTGGTAGCAGAATTATTAAGTCAATCACTGCTAAATTTCTCGAAAATTGGTGATAGTGGGAGTTTCACGTTGAATGAATTTTTTGTTGAGAAGGGAAAAGAAAACTTGGTTTATGATTTGAATAAATCCTTATATGACCTCAAGCAGGCGTTACGACAGTGGTATTTGAAATTTGACAAAGTTGTGACATCTCTTGATTTTGTTGAATATACAGTTGATCAATATATTTATCAAAAAATTAGTGGGAGAAATTTTATTTATCTTATTCTATATGTTGATAACATCTTACTTGCTAGCAGTGACTTGGGGGTCACTTCATGAGGCAAAGAAAACTTCATGACTAAGGAATGAGCTAGAAAGAAAATCTATGAAGATAATTCCATATGCTAGTGCTGTGGGGAATTTGATATATGCTCAAGTTTGCACTAGATCGAATATTGCTTATGCAGTGAGCATTCTCAATAGGTCTCAATCGAATCCTAGACAAGAGCATTAGAAAGCGACTAAGAAAGTTATGAGATACTTAAAAGAAAATTGAAAGTCATGTGCTCATTTTCCAGCATTTAAATTACCTTGAGGTGATATGCTACTCTGACTTAGATTTTGCTGGATGTCAAGGTGACTTGAAATCAACTTCAGGTTATATTTTCATGTTGGCTAGTGGTGTTATCTCATGGAAAAGTGTTAAGCATGCTCTAGTGGTATCTTCTACTATGTCGGCTGAATTCGTGGCATGTTATGGAGCTACAATCAGGGGCGGAGCCAGTCTGTCGAAGTAGGGGGGGTCCCAGAGTTGAAGGGGTGGAAGCTCAAGGGGGTGCCCCCAATTTTTATTTTTTTTGGAAACATTATCTGTTAAATGAAGGAAGTTGGTACTTTGTGATAGAGGAAGGAAACAAATGATCATAGATTAATGTACATCAGTTGAAGATTTAAAAGATAGTAATGTCTTCATGGAAATATGTCGGTAAT